>APFE031600227.1:75509-89357 GCA_000404065.3 Pinus taeda | reverse complement strand
ATCCTTTCAACCAAACATAAACCAAAACCCTTACTTCATAACTAGCCTAAAATCTCCACAGAACAGAGAAAAACCTTAAAGAGAGAGCCCTCTCTGATTATAGTTGGGCTAGAAGCTGTAATCCAAAGATTGGTTAGTGGTTACCCCGGCCGTATTCCCTTGGGAGTCAAAGGGAACAACCTGGGTGTTAACAGAAACAATTGAGGATAAAGAAAACCATCTAAGAATAGTTAAACCAAAATTAACTCTGAATAAAATAAAAATATTTTTCACTTTCTTTTGTAATCCCCTAAAAAATAAAAACATTTTTGGTTTTTTTCAAGTTTTGATTGGTTGATAAAGATAAAGTATGGGGTTATGCCGACTTAGCTTTAAATTTACTCTTTTGTCACAAGTAGTGCCTCTGCTGCTAGCAAACATCTAAAATCTAGGTAGGGTTACCTTTTAACCATAAATCATTCATTGTCCCATCCATATAAGAGCATAACTTTTGAAAGATAAATTCAAAAAGATATGTTTACATATATTTTTTGATTTTTTATTCTTTCAATTTTTTAAAGATGAAAAACCATTGTCCTAGTTTGGTAGCCAACTTATAACAATGGCATTCACTGGTTGTAATTGAACTGAACAAGCTGGATCATAATGAAACCCCTTGTCCTATGATTATAAGCCATTACCCTATTCTGATATGCAGTATTGGTAATGTCATTTTAATTAGTTCCCTATGATTCTGGTAAGCAGGCTCATGATGAGACCTCTTATCTTTATATTAGACATATTTTAGAATTACACTCTGAAAAATCATAAACTTAGTGGATGGGTTGAATGGCTTTCTCCTTAAGATTTGATGGATGAAAATTTTAGAGTTGTAGATGCTAAGCTTGGAAACGTCTTTACTTTTTATGAATAACCTCTCTTAACTTTAATAAAACTTAGAATGATTTACAGTATTTTCAAGGTTTTGGAAGATTTTGCAAACTTTGAAGAGGTCCTCAGAGTTTCATGTTTTATTCAACTTTCCAAAACTGTAATCGTTTCCTTAAAGGTTTCCACCCATTGAAAGAAAGTATTTACAATATTCTCTTAAAAAGATTTATAATAGTAAAAGGCCAATGGAAGACTATTTACAACATTATTTTCTAAAATAAACAAACTTGCATAAAGAATATTTACAGGTAAGAAGGGGTTACATCCTTAATAAAATAATTTCTTTAAGATAAGCCCATTCACAAAATGATTTTTTTGAAAATGTATGTCCCTAAACTTGTGAGGAAATGATGGATAATGGATGAGAACTCCCTTGACAATGTGAGAAATGAAAGGATGAGAGAAAAATGGTCTTTTATAGCTTTGAGAAGTGACTTGCTTTTATTATAGTGGGGTGGCCCACCATATACTTTTGTTGTTGTTGATTTGAAAATCATGTAATTGTGAACCTTTTGAATGTAGTTTTGGCATTATTTGAAGATAAATAGAACATATTTTCAAATAGAGCTTCTTTTTGAAACATTTTTTAATCACCACTCCTTCACATGCCAATTTATGAATGGGATGAAGAATTGAATGAATGAAACTCTAGTGACGTAATAGATGAACAATGAACTGTATGAAAACCATGATACTGAAACTGAGATGACCATGACAATTTTAAGAGATGGCACATCCAAATGAGTGATGGCAGTGACTGGAACATGAAAATCTTGAAGGAGCAGTAGTAGACCTAGAAACACGAGCCAGTGACCAAATTTTATTTTGAAAACCTAGTGACATGATAAGATTTTAGTTTGAGACCCCTAACTAAACTTGGTAAAATCATATTTGATCACTGGTGACAGGTAGAACTAACTGACACTAACACACACCACCTCTCACCTAGAGGTATGACTGCATGTGCTCCCTTTGCCCTCTTGGCTCGAAACTCCCCCCTACTGGAGGTATGTTCTTGAGTGGATGTCTCCACTCAACCTCCTCTCTACTTCTCCAATTATGGCTACTCCATAACTTTTTGAGGCTACTTTTGAGGCTGCATGTTGGGAGGTAATTCATGCTCCCTCTTAACCACCAAGTCTCTAACCTTTCCCTTGCTCCTCAAGGCTTTATATGCATCTTGTACCTCATGTGCATACAAGTTCTCGACTCACAAACCAATTTTTTTTCACCTATCCTGTGGCGATGTGTCTAAGGAAAACCTTTCCTTTTCTAAATATCATAGCGTAACCATGGTCTTCCAATACCATGATGAAAACAATAGTCATCTTTATTCCTGGAATGAACAACACATATGTGAGTCTGGCGGGGGATATAGAATCCCTCTAAAAATTATCTGTACCAATATTGATCGTGTTATACCTTCCATCATCTCCAAACTCAATGTTCTGCTTGAGGTCTTTCTCCTTTAAGTCACTGAAGAGATATATATTCCCCATCATATGGAATGAGGCACTATTATTGATATACCACAAGCTTCCCACTATAGTGCTTGCCATGCATGCAATGAGAGTAAAATCAAGCTTAAATTGTGAAGCTAGAGCCTCATCTATTGCTTCTACTATAGACTCCTTCTTGCTTTCCTTCTTTTATTGACATTCTATGGCATAATACCCGAACTCATGATAGTGAAAACACTTGATGTTGGACAAGTATTTTTGTTTTCCCTCATCACCTTGGGAATTTTCTCCCTTATATTCATTTTATTTGATGACTAATGCAAACTCCTATTCCACTTCTTTGGATGAGGTCCCATTTCTGGTGTTCCGCCGAATCTCTTCTTGCACCAAGTCAGACCACAAACATTCCTACTCTAGCAGCTTCTCCCTCCCATTTCTTGAATCATGGTAGCCATGCTAGATCTTTGAAAGGCCTAGAAGTGCTAGGCTGACCAAATCATTCTCAAAACTATAACGCCAACACTTCAAAGCTCATCCTGTCATTGGGTGAGTTTGGTCAAGTACTTTAGTATTGTGTCACCATTCTCCATCTTTCTTTTTCAAAGCTTGTCCTTCAGTTCTAGCTTCTTGTGATTATTGTTGTTGTGAAACAAGTTTGCTAAGGCCTTCAACATTGCATATGGAGTCTCCTTATCATAGAGGTTCGAGACAACATGATCTCAAACTCATTCTAGAATAATCCTTCTCGCCTTTGCAACACATTTTCTCCACTCTGCCAGATCTTGAGCATCAGTTACTGGAGGCTTAAGAATATCTTTGTCTATGAATTCCTTACCCCTTGTCTTCCAACATTGCCTCCATCTTGTCCTTCCAAGCAATATAGTTCAAACTACCCTCAAGGGCATATTTGACTCTCAATCAATAGAACGACATCCTTCTAGATCTAATATATGAAACTATAAATTCAATTTCACCTGCAAAAGAGAAATTCATATTCTCCTCTTATGGAGCAATTTATGCTCTGATACCATGTAGAAATTCCTTGTAGATTCAAACTGCTAGTTGTAATTTACAAAAAAATTAGAATTGAATCTACTCAACTAATAATTGGAAATAATTATTCAATCAAGAAATCATGAAGCACACACGAGAAATAATTTGATCAACACATTACATAATGATTTCCTAAGGAAAGCCACAACTAGAAACCCCTGCTATCTGTATATTGCATTAGTCGGAAAATATGAGAAGATTACAATGCTTTGCTCAAGCCTGAGAAACATCTGCACTATCTTTATCTTTCTCACTGCTTCCTAGACAAGCCCAAGCCAATACTTAACCAATTTATCACTTTCCCAAGTCCCTATTTCCTTACATTGTTTCCTTGGTAATTATCCCCTATTGATTAGGGAAATTCCTCAACTGGCATTCCACAATACTCATAGGCCTTCCTCTAACTTCATGCACCACCTATACAATTTAGATGATTATACAACTGATAGTACATTGTCCTTGAACTCCAATATCAAATAGGTAACTCTCAAATCTGACATGCATGAGTTATTCATGAGTGAATGATCAGTTAACTGGTTGACCACATGAAGAAACACCCCATTGTCTAACTTCCTACTAGTTCCTCCATCAATTTGAACTAGTTTAATTGACTTTAATTCAGTTAAACTGAGTTAATTAAGTACAACTCAAAATAAACTCAACCAGGACTCCTATAATGTAGGAGACACTCTACATGACTCTAGTTATACCCTAAACTCAAATTCATTGAGCCAACTTAGTTAACTAATACAAGTTATCATGTGATGTGGAATTACAATTTTATTCCTAATTTAATTCAAGGACAAAATAAAATTAGGATTTTCTTGTTGCATTTTCAGCATTTCTTGTTGCCATTTTTAGCAACCTAAATCAACAAAATCATTATCTCACACCCATTGCAGCCATAATAATTTTAAGTAAACCAAAAATTTGACCTAGGAAATTGTATGGTAGCTACAAGGGCTCAAGCTATGGAAAACCTCCAGAAAAACTGGAATACCTCAAAGCAAGCCTCATCGCCAAAATCTAAGAAATTTTTACAAAGCCCCTGGAACCCATAATACCATACATTAAGGCTAAAGGACCATGGAGGAGGGGGGCCATGTATATGGAAACTGGAAGGAGAATCTAGACACCATCGATATGAGGGGTATCATCATTTCCATGGAGGTCACCAATATTCTAGAAAAATAAGACACCCAAGATTGACATGCACAAATTTCATGGTTTTAACTCAACAGTGTGGGTGGCACAAGTGGAACAATATTTTCACCTCAATATTATTTTAGATGATTAAAGAAAAGTATATGTGGGAGCTCTCTATTTGGACTAAGAACACTGTCAATGGTGGAAATGGAATCATAAATTCTACGTTGGAAAGAAAACTTGGAATATGTTCTCTAAAGCCATTTGTGCTCACTTTGATAGGGTCTTTGACTTTCTGGGTTGCCTCATGATGCTAAATTTTTTACAGTCTAAGACTACATCACAACATTTGAACAACTGGTCATCTAGACCAAGGGCCTAACACACACCTTCTATATGTAATCTTTTACCAGTGGCCTCAAGGAAGCCATCTAGGCACATGTTAGAATTCATCAACCAATTACTTGGTTAGAAGGTTGCCACAAATATTTAGATGTAGAAAGTACTATTAATTCCCAATCTAGTCATCCTTCATTCATAGCGAGGGCACACCCCACCCCTACAAGTGGCCCCACCCAAACCCTTAAGGTGCTGCCAATGGAAATGGCCAAAATGGGAAGACAAGGACTGTGTTACCATTGCGATGAAAAATATTCCCCGGGCTGCAAATGCAAGGAACCAAAGTTATTTCATATTGAAGTGATTAAAAATAGCCCATATGATGAGGCCCAACCCACTAAAGTGTCTATGGAGGATGTAGAGGACCCACAAGATACTACAACAAATACTCCAACAACACCTGATGAACTGATTATATCACTCCATGCATTAGGAGGTATTTCCTCTTCACAAACACTTAAATTTAGAGTCTTTATTAAGCATCAACTAGTGGTGGTATTAATCGACAGTGGGAACATGCATAATTTTGTCCACACATGGGTTGTTAAGGCAGTGCATTTTTTTGTATGAGCAATATCCAATTTTCAAGTTCTTATAGTTGATGAGGGGACCATAAAATGCGAAGGATGTTCTGAGACCATAAAGATCCATATGGGGGACTATCACCTTAAAACACACATGTTTTCCATTGAAATGAGAGGTTGTGACATTGTCCTTGGAGCTAAATGTCTTCGAACACTAAGCCCCATTACCATGGACTTTTAAGAGCTATATATGATATTAAAATAGAATGGACACACTCATATGATTTATGTGCTCTAGGAAGGTGCTCCTACCATCATCAAATCACATAGAATGAAGAAGATTTTAGAAAAAGGACACTATGGGGTAGCTTCTCAATTCAATGCAATCTCGGACATTAAATCAAGCCCTCCCAACATTCATCTAGATCTATAAAAGGTCTTAAGGCACCATCAATAAGTGTTTGTAAAACACAAGGAACTAGCCCCTTCTTGAGGTGAGCATGATCATAGCATCCCTTTGATTCCGGATATCTAGCTGCCCAATGCACACCCCCATAGGTATTCATTTGTGATGAGCCCCAGGAATGGGTAATTATATGGGCTCATTTTACCTCTTAATTCGACTTAATCCACTATTCTCATTATTTTATTGCATGTTTTTTATTATATTTATGCTAATAGAGTGAATTGGGTTAGTCATTTTGCCATGTAGTCTAATGTGTGCTTTATGCAGATTGTTTGGTCAATTTTGGACAAAATCAAAGGATTTATGAGCATTTGGCAACCAATATTCGAGGAAAACAGGGAAGAGGATTTGTAAGGGGGTGTCCCCATAATTTATGAACCCTTACCTCGAATTCTCCATCAGAAACTCGGAGCATAAGTAGCCACATGAGTGCATCCAACGGGCAATCGAGAAAGTAAAGAAGATTGATGTTTATCTATAGTTTTGGGAAGCTGAGCTCCTTGATTGTAGGAGAGTTGTTGGAGGCTCGAGTTGTATAAATAGCAGAGCTTAGGTGCTCATTTTTTTTAGTTGGATTTTAGCCAGTTATTAGTAGAATTTCCGCACTTTTGTGCAACGCTTGCTCAACTTATTTTCGAGCTTCTTTTTTAGAACAATTTATGTAATGTGACTTTTACTTTTGATAATGGAGATGAAACAGTTTTTGAGCCAGCACTGATTTCTTTTAGAGGGATGAAGCTCTTGGGTTAGGGCCTAACCCAAGCTACCCAGCACCTCTTTCTTTGTACTTATATGTTTTTTCTTCAGTTCATGAGTTAATTTCTATTGCATAGATTCATTTTACTTTGTTTAGATTAGATGGCTTTTGATGGTTTGCATATTTGTTTTTGTTTCAGTTGCTCAAGTAGGTTAATGTAGTGATAGACTAAGATTCAAAAAGGCCAACAACAGGCCCTGATGTCCTTTCTCCCTTTCAAGGACTATGATTTGAGGTCAAGGTACTACTGCTGCCACCAAAAACACAATTTTGCTCTTCCATATAATTTCTAGTGGGATGACTTGATGTGGAAAGATCGATATATTGATTCAGATTCAGTTTCTTAGATCATTTCATGTTCTTTTACAATAGATCTCTCTACATGCTTTCTGTTTAAAGGTTACTATTCAACATTTTCTATTTGTAGGTTAGAAATTAGGTCAAGCGAGAGAATTTTTTGTTTCCATGGTATAGTTAGTCGTTTCTTTGATCAGTTTTTGTAAGTAGATGTACAGATCTCTTGCAGGACACCTCAGCTCACCATACATCCATAAAGCAGCCAGCACTAGCTCACTTCTCATAGATTTCCCAAGTCATTCACAACATTTTGCCAATCTGTCCTAATTTATGTGTTTCTCCATAAGTTGCCCTCTTGACATTTGAATAAATTCAACCATCATGTTCCCTCTTGATCTTCCTTGACAGGATCCAAACACCTCAACATTTTCATCTAGCCTTCAGTTACCATTTTCCATCATTTTTCCACCTTCAAAACTTCCAAAAATAACTCTCGGCCTCCTCCTGTAGATCCTCTTGTAGATCCCCTGCAGCCTCCTGTAGAATTCCTTGTAAGTGGTTTTTCGAAATCTGATTGCAATGAAAGTCTTTAGAAGGGTAGTAGGGGCTTCTTAGGACCTCTCCACACCTTCCTCCACCTTTGTGCAATCACAACTAGATAAATGAAAAGCATAATAATTTCACATAAAAACACTCAAAAGCACAAAAATATGTTTTCTTCTCATTTCTTTTCAGAAGTAGCTTGAATAAATTAAATTTAACTTTTTCAGTAGTCAATGGCACTCATCGCATTAGTTTCTGTCTCTTTTTCTGCAAAATTAGGGTTAGTTAGAAAAACTAGGGTTTACTATGGTTTGCGATTAAATTTCAGTCTTATAGCTCTTTCTACAAGTAGAATAGCCTTTGTAGGGTTAGCTTTCTTTCATCACAGTTAAAAAATTCTTCTGAATACTCATAGAAGTTGGCTTGAGCTCCTAGTGATCTTGCACCATTTGACCAAGTGACAACCGACAGTAAGAGATAGTACTTGTGCATACAACACTGTCACTTCCAAGTTTGTTACGAACTACCGGGTTGATAAAAGTAAAGTAGGAAGCCCCAAGAGTTGCAACATTATTGCTGCAATACTAGTGCTCACCACTTTTGGCGCCGTTGCTAGGGAAGAGTCAAAGTATTTCATGATTACTGCTTTCTTCTATTTTTCTACTACAACATTCTGCTAAGTAGTCCATTTCAACAAAATTAGAGTAGTTGTTTCTTTCAATTTTTGCATTTTCTTGCTTTCATTTCAATTACGCAATTCCCATTTTAGCAAAAGTAGATTAGTCATTTCCTTGCTTTCATCTCAATTCTGCAATTTCCATTCCAGCAAAAGTAGATTAGTCATTTCCTTGCTTTCATTTCAAGTCCACAATTTCCATTTCAACAAAAGTAGATTAGTCATTTCCTTGCTTTCATTTCAATACTGCAATTTCTGTTTCAGCAAAGTGGATTAGTCATTTCCTCGCTTTCATTTCAATTCTGTAATTTCTGTTTCAGCACAATTAGATTAGTCATTTTCTTGCTTTCATTTCAATTCTACAATTTCATTTCAGCAAGTTTGTTTAAGTAGTTGCAATTTGTTTGTTCAATCAATTTCAATTTTGCAGGTACAAGCAGAAAAAAAAAAAAAAAAAAAAAAAAAAAAAAAAAAAAAAAAAAAAAAAAAAAAAAAAAAAAAAACCAACCAAAAATATTTCCTTTCATGCCTCGTAGGAGTAGAGATAATCCAGAAAAATGTTTTCCCAACACCCCCACTGCTTCACACAACCAACCTTCTCTCTTCATCGGTGGTTGCAATCAAGAAACACCCTTAGGTAACAACTAGACATATTTGAAGAACCTATAGGGGAAGAAGAAGAATAAAACATTCCTCTGGAGCCAATGGCTGAAAACAAAAATGTTCGGAGCAGTACCATTTCTTCCAATTCATCCATTAGAGGTGAAATTAGAAGCATGCTGGAAGACCTCAAGAGTGAGATGTTGCATATTCTTGCCATGAAAATGGATGCCTTACATATCAAAAGGAAACAAAAGGAAGTAGAGAGGGCTTTGGCCATCTTTTGTCCTAGATGCACGAGAAGGCATACTAGGAACGAATGTCCAATGAATGCTATAGAGGTTTGTTCAATCTATGAAGAAAATCATTCTACAAATAAGTGTCCTTCCTTTCCCGGACTTGAAGCTATATACCAAGGGGCCAAAGGAGCCACTGAACCACTCTATTTTATGAACCAAAGAAGACTGCATGGACCTAAACCTTACCAGTAGGGAATGCAAGGGATTTCCCAGGCATATTATAACCCTAATCAAGCCACTTCGATACCTTCTTGGGGTCCCCCTGCTCACCCTTCCTGGTCCACACCTCCTCCTTAGTCATATCCATCTCAATATCATGCTCAACTAGCTGCTCATTCATTTCACTCTTATGCTCATCCACAACCTCAATGGAATGCATCTCATTAGAGGTGGACGCCCCAGTACAACTCTCCTCCCACTCTTTTGCCTCCATCACCTGTTTAACCACAACCATTGCCCCCTGCTCCACCAAGGCAACCACAAATGCCTACCCAGCCAAACCTAAACCTGAACAACAGACATGCCCATCAAGTATATAGTGGGGAACCACCATTTCCAAACCCGCACATTGGAGTAGCTCAGCCCAATTAAAATGCTGAGGTACAACACTTCCAAACAACTCCTCTTGAGCTCAATGATATTCACCATAGCTCAGGAAGAGTATTGCAAAAAAGAGATTATATTGATATCATTGAAGGACCGCATCTAGAAGAAGAAGATGCAAAAGAGAAGATCAAAGAACCATGGGCTTCACTTAATGAAGAGAAGACATCAAAACCAGAGATCAAGAGAGCTCCCTCATAGTTACCATCAAATCCTCCATGTATTCAATAGAAAAATCAGGAAAAAGAGGAAGATGTGAAGGTCATGATAGAAGAAGACATGAAGAATGATCCAGATCAACAAAAGGACCAAGGACATCACAACTATATTCAAATATGGTTCCAGACAGTGATTTAGTTGTAGCATTACTCTCTTCCTCAACTATGCTTGATCCCTTCAATGTCAAATCATTTGGTCTCTGAAATCCAGATACATGTCAAAGCATACATTGCAAGCCTCCACATCATTTTGTCTATCATCTCGGTGTGCACATGGATCTATTGGAAGTATTCTTATACTTGAAAATGATTTTGTTTTTAAGTAGGGTACGGAAGAGAAAAAAGAAAAAAGAAAAAATGAAAAATAAGATAAAAAAATAAAAATATAAGGTGAAAACCTCCTTAGAGGCGCCTTATATTGACTCATTGATTGAAAACCTCCATGAGGCGGTCAATGGGTTGGAAAGAAGAAAAAAGAGGAAAAAAGAATAAGATCCTTGGGTGAAAATTTCCCTTGGAGGCACCCAGGGTAGGAAATTAGGGTGAAAACCTCTCTGAAGCGTCCTAGTTGTTTTTTTTTTTAAAAAAAAAGAGAAAAAGAAAAAGAAAAATGAATTTCCAGTTGTATTGCAGGTGTAGGAGGACTTCAGGAAGTAGTAGCAGGTGCCAAGAAATCTCTGAAACCAATAACAACACCTATCCTACCTTCCCTCACCCTTCTCCATCATTCTTGATATTCTTTCCACCTCATTGTGCTTCCTTTCTAAAAACTATGTTTTCTACAAGAGACTCCTGTAGAAATTACAGAGAGCTAAAAATGGATTTTAAAAGCAGTTTGGGGAATAGGGAAGCTTCATAAAGGGTTTATAAATCCCCTTGCAATCTTCAATCCTCTCTTCCATCATTTCCAAGTCTGCATTACATCCCAAGCTCATTTTTTCTTACTGTCCAAAAAACTGCAGAATGCTCTAATACAAAAATACATAGAGCAGAAATTTGTTTTTTCCCTAACTTGAAAATCATGCATCCATTTAAAAAAAAAAAATCATGGGAAATTGTATAGGGATGATGGCAATATGCCTAAGCAATTTCAGCCAATTCCAGTGCACGGTTTCTAAGAAATCAGCCTCCATCACCTTCAGCCATTTTTTCATTTTCTCTGTATTTGTGCATCCATTTAAAACATGTTTCATGGGGAGATGCATATGGGTGATGGTAATATGCCCAAGCAATTTCATAAAATTCCAGTGCATGGTTTCCAAGAAATCGACCTCCATCACCTTCAGCCATTTTCAGTTTTTCTCAAAATCCATGCATCCATTGGCCAAAAATTTTCTATGGGAGGTGTATAATGATGACGGAAATATGCTCAGAAATTTCAGGTCAATCCAGTCTACTGGTTGGGAGAAATGAACAAAACAAGTCACTGTCCCATTAAAATCTAGCATCAACAGCATGAGGGTGCAAATCTAAAGGTTGAAGTAGAATCCTAAAGATCGAATCTAGACAAGAAGATACCTGCACAAGAAAAACAACCACATATCCGATAGCAAAAAGCATGCAGCAGAAGGGATACAAGCATGTAAAAATTGAATATGAGCATGCAGCAGCAAAAGAACCAAATAGCACCGCAGCACGCACATTTCGACTTACAGGTAAGTGTCTAAAATCATTCCTTTGTTGCATCTGTATGATCCAAAACTGCATGAAAAAATGGAATGGTTGAGATTAAACTAAATTGATGGCCAGTTAACTGGCCACCCTTGTCTAGTTCAACAGCGCTCAGCTTGAGATCACACAGCACGTGTCTAGTCAACTCACGGAAAATATAAAAAATAGGTAGTGGAAAATGTTTTGAACTCCAACTCCAATGATGGGAAGTGATTGCAGGTAGAAAGCATAAAGTCTCATGATGACATTGCAGTAGGGACCAATAGTCCAAATAATGCCAACAAACATTTTTTCCAGCTCACCATCAACAGAAATATCTCAAAGAAAACATAAGTATGCCTCCTTGAAACTCCTTCACTACCTTTTCTTCCATTTCATCCCCATCCACTTAGCTGCATTAAGCTCTATACCACCACCATAACCTCAAAATCATCATCCTCTACCGTTTTCAGCCATTTTTCTACTATTGGCATTCTACAGGAGCAATAACAGGTTCTACAGGAGGGCTAGTAAGCTATTTTGGAGAGGAAAAACATGGCTTTTAGCATAATTCTCGGGCTGCAGAGGTAGGTTCTTGGCATACCTCCATTGAATATCAAAATATGCTAATAGTGGTTTAGCTTTTGAGGAGAGAATACAACTGTTGGGTGGAGGAAATTCATAAAACATTGCTACTTATGGTTGAATAAATACAGCCTTTGTCTCTCTGTTAACAAAAATAAATAAATAAATAAAATTTCTCTCCATTTCCATAGTTGGTTTTCCAAGGAAGCATAAACAAAATGACAGGAGGTTTTATGAGAAGGTGAAGAAACTAGTGATTTAAAAGAACAAGAAGGGAAGAAGGAAGAAACCAAGATAAAGGAGGAGAAAGATGAAGAAACAGAGCAGGGAGAGACAGAAAAAAAGAAAGAGACAGGAGGAGGAGAAAAAAAAGGCAGAAGAGTAGACCAAGAGGAAGGAAGACACGGAAAAGGCACAAGAACTAGACCCCCAGCTCGATTTGGGCTCTTATTACAATCTTCTTGAAGGGGGAAAATTTATTCCCCAAAAATTTGCAGTCCCACTTTTCTTTGAACTGGAAAAAGAGAGGATAAGGAGCCACCACTAGATGCAGATCGCCAAGTCGAAAGGGGTAGAAGATATTGGCCACATGGGGAGAAAGCTTAGAGAGATGGGTAGAGATCTGCCCACTGTAAGGCATGTGGAAGCAATCAGAAGATCTCACCTGGAAAGGGAAAATGAACAGTTAAGAAAACAACTACAAGAAAGAGGAACCCAAGCACATACTGAAATGTCAAGAAGATAGCTGCAAGAGAAGGGAACCCAAGAAGACATTTAAATTCCAAGAACACAGCTGTGAGAGAAGGGAATCCAGGTAGACATTGAATGCCAAGAACCTAGCTACAAGAAAGAGAAACCTAGGTAGAGACTACAATGTTAAGAAAATTTTTGCAAGAAAAGGAAATCCAGTTAGCATGTATGGCCAGCTGGGCTATGGAGGCACTACAGTGCAGACAGCTAGCCAAATCATATGGAGTGTATCTCAAATACCAGTGTCTATAATTCTAGATCAAGACCCTAGCACAAAGAGGCACCATGCCTTTACAGGATTATAGGCAGTTCATGGATTTATTAGAGCACAGTTCAACAGAGGACAAGGCGAAGTTGGAAGAATTTTATTTACATAACACGACCCTTACTGATATGAACTTATAGGACCCCAATGCTAGGTTGGGAGACCTACTGTCATAGAAATTTTTGGGCACTTCAAACCCAATCATAAATTTCCATAAACTGAGGGATCCTAAGTCCTTAAAAGTGTTGCTTCACTGCCTAAAGGAACAAGGTCAGCTGATTACATCGTCTCCCAGAAGTTCTCCACTAAAAACTGCTCAGAAATTGTCAAAACTGGACCATATTGAATACCCAGTGTAGAGGGTGCGATGCATATCACCTTCCCAGTGTAAAGGGTCTGATGCATACTGAATGGCCCCTCTGTAGGGTGTGATGGTCAGGAATGGACAAATGGAAGGGACAAATTGCGAGGTGGAAGATCATGGAATCTTCTAGAAGCTTCCCCTCTGACACTTGCCTCTCTGTTTTCGACCAGGGATGAGTAAAAGATCATCATTCTCCAAGTGGAATCAAGAACTATCAGAGAGAGGACACTAATCAAAACCCCAGAAGATGACTCACCCCCCTA
>APFE031600227.1:24100-75278 GCA_000404065.3 Pinus taeda | reverse complement strand
AACTTCATAGTGTTGGGTGATCTAAGCTTTACTTGAGGTGAAGAAGGGCTTTCTTGCTAGAGGATGATGTTGGGTCAGAACATATGGTTGTAATCCTCCTGCTACTTTTGATCTTAATAAATCTATTCAAGTCTTCCTCCATATTCTTGTATGTTTGCTTATATATGCATTTGTATGGTTAACACATATCTGGTCCTGTGTTATTTATGAATATAGATCTTTGTTCTTCGATAGTAGTATGTTGCTATGATTCCACAGGTGCTCTTTAAAGCTGGGTAGATGAAGAAGAAGTGGCAAAGCTCTATCAGGAAGGAGAGGAATCAAACAAGGAAATCAAGCGCAAGACTAATGTTGGTCTCCTTTGTTCCACTCTTATCTATTTTCATAGAGGAAAACTAAAGTAGACTTGTTTGTTTCTAAGATAGCTACCAGTCTTAGTGGGAATAACAGCATCTGAGTGGACACTATTCTTGGTAACACCTACAGCTGATGGCCATGGTATCATGGATGAATCATGAAGAGAAAACAACAGCAAGAATCAAGAAGTTGATGGAAAAAGAACAAGATGAACCCCTGATGATTAGAGCAGAGACAGAAGACCCTATGGCTCTAATTAGCACTCATCATCAACTTGCAGCTAATCCTCAAAGTGCCCTGAAGAACATCAATGATCAGGCCCAAGCTATAGCACATTTCAAAGACATGGAAAGGTTGTTTGGGGAAGATTGCAGCCATGCCTACATGGGAAGGTGGAACACACTCCCCAAAGCCTACAGATCAGGGAGTACCACTCCCCAAACAGAATGAGAGAAGCACTAAGAAGAGTGCCCCTGTATGAGCACTCTATACAAAGTCTGAAGGCCCATTGGATTGGTTTGAAGATAAGTCCTCCACTGTTGCTAAGACTTCTAGAAGGCATAAAGAAAGAAGAAGAAAAACAGTAGTGGGAAAAGTTGGATGTCAAAGTTGGATTTCATGATAGGGAAGAAGATTTCATATCTGAAGCATGGAATGTCAGAGAGGCCATCAAGGCCATCATGGATGAAGAGATAGATTAGTTGCTCAGAGGATGAGCAACTCCTTTAGTAGGGGGTAATGATGAGCCCCAGAAATGGGTAATTATATGGGCTCATTTTGCCTCTTAATTTGACTTAATCCACCATTATCATTATTTTATTGCATTTTTTTTATTATATTTATGCTAATAGAGTGAATTGGGTTAGTCATTTTGCCATGTAGTCTAATGTGTGCTTTATGTAGTTTTTTTGGTCAATTTTAGACAAAGTCAAAGGATCTATGAGCATTTGGAAGCCAATATTCGAGGAAAACAGGGAAGAGGATTTGTAGGGGGTTTATCCAGGTGGATATTGGTGGCCACCTGCCAAGTCCATCTGGACTCCCATCATTGTCTCTTTCAGCATTTTCAGTTTCCTTAATTATAGCACAACTTACTATTTTTAGCAGTTTTTCGGGTCCTGAACTTCCGGAGCCGTTTTGAGGCCCTAAACGACGTTTTTGGGGAATCCAGGGGCAACATGGGTCCATGCAATGGACCGATTAGATTATTTCTAAATCGACGCTATCATACGCGTCAAACGGAGATCGTATGCCAAAGTTACGACCCCGGGAAATTGATGTACCAATTTACCCAAAATCGGGGCCCACAATTTGGCGTTTCATCTTCTAAGGGTCGGTTTTGGAATGTGAAGGGTTTTCCATTGTTTCTCAATAATAAATAGGCCTTAGAGCCTCATTTTAAAAGAAGTTCGGAATAGTTCAGAGGCATGTAGCCGCACATCTCTTCTCAGAGATAAGCTACCATCGCCCTAGATGGTTTATTTCCATTTCTGGTTGTAAGCATATTTCGGTATTTTCCATTAATGAAATGAAGTATTATTTCTGCTGCATCTCTTTATTTATGGCTATCGCATCTCTGTATTTATGGTTATCTCTGTAATCTATTGCGTTCCTGTTTAAATCCGGATCAGGGGTGTCCCCATAATTTACGAACCCTTACCTCGAATTCTCCATCAGAAACTCGGAGCATAAGCAGCCACATGAGTGCATCCAATGGTCAATCGAGAAAGTAAAGAAGGATTGATGTTTATCTACAGTTTTGGGAAGCTGAGCTCCTTGATTGTAGGAGAGTTGTTGGAGGTTCGAGTTGTATAAATAACAGGGCTTAGGTGCTCATTTTTTTTAGTTGGATTTTAGCCAGTTATTAGTAGAATTTTCACACTTTTGTGCAGCACTTGTTCAACTTATTTTCGAGCTTCTTTTTTAGAACAATTTATGTAATGTGACTTTTACGTTTGATAATGGAGATGAAACAGTTTTTGAGCGAGCAATAATCTCTTTCAGAGGGCTGAAACTCGTGGGTTAGAGCCCAACCCAAGCTACTCAGCACCTCTTGCTTTGTACTTATATGTTTTTTCTTCAATGCATGAGTTAATTTATGTTACATAGATTCATTTTACTTTGTTTAGATTAGGTTGCTTTTGATGGTTTGCATAGTTGTTTTTGTTTCAGTTGCTCAAGTAGGTTAATATAGTGACAAAATAAGATTCAAAAAGGCCAACAATAGGCCCTGATCTCCTTTCTCCCTTTCTGGGACTATGATTTGAGGTCAAGGCACTACTGTTGCCACCAAAAACACAGTTTTGCTCTTCCATGGAATTTCTAGTGTGATGAATTGATGTGGAAAGATTGATATATTGATTTAGATTTAGTTGCCTAGATCATTTCTTATTCTTTTACAATAGATCTCTCTACATGATTTTCTGTTCAAAGGTTACTATTCAGCATTTTCTATTTGTAGGTCAGAAATAAGGTCAAGCTAGAGAAATTTTTGTTTTCATGGTATAGTTAGTCCTTTCTTTGATCAGTTTTTGTAAGTAGATGTGCAGATCTCTTGCAGGACACCTCAGCTCACCATACATCCATAAAGCAGCCAACACCAACTCACTTCTTACATATTTCCCAAGTCATTCACAACATTTCGCCAATCTACGCTAATTTATGTGTTTCTCCATACGCTGCCCTCTTGCCATTTGAACAAATTCAAACATCATGTTCTCTATTGATCTTCCTTTACAAGCTCTAGACAAGCTCTAGTTACCCTTTTCCATCATTTTTCCACCTTCAAAACTTCCAAAAATAGCTCTCAGCCTCCTCTTGTAGATCCTCCTATAGATCCCCTACAGCCTCCTGTAGAATTTCCTGTAAGTGGTTTTTCGAAATCTGATTGCAATGGAAGTCTCCAGAAAGGTACTAGGGGCTTGTTAGGACCTCTTCACACCTTCTTCCACCTCTGCAAAAGCCAAGTCCATCTTCCTTTGCCACCAAACCTCTGCATAATTACAACTAGATAAATCACAAGCATAATAATTTCACATAAAACACTTAAAATCACAAAAAGATGTTTTCATTTCATTTCTTTTCAGAAGTAGCTTGAATAAATGCAAATTACCTTTTTTAGTAGTTAATGGCACTCATCGCATTAATTTCTATCTCTTTTTCTGCAAAAGTAGGGTTAGTTGGAAAAATTAGGGTTTGCTACGGTTTGCAATTACATTTTAGTCTTATTTCTCTTTTTGCAAGTAGAATAGCCTTTGTAGAGTTAGATTTCTTCCATCACAGTTAAACACTTCTTCTGGATACTCATAGAAGTTGGCTTTAACTCCTAGTGATCTTGTGCCAGCTAACCAAGTGACAACCCACAATAAGAGCTAGTACTTGTGCATACAACACCGTCTCTTCCATGTTTGCTATGAACTGTTAGAGCCTAAATCTACCTCAGGTTGAGAAAGGTAGGATCTAGGATAACATCAAACCACGCTTAACCTGGTAGCTAGCCCTACCAGGCCGGGATAGGTTTCTCTCCTTGTCAATCTCAACAAAATATGATCAAAGAGGCTTGAGATGACTTATGTGAAGATTGATTTTAGGCTAGGTATTTGTGCAAAAGAGTATGATTTAATTTGATGAAGTTTTTTTGGCTCAAAGGGAAAGGCAGTTTTGGGTCTGGGGAATGAGGCTCAATGTTACAGAGATATCAATGGCGCAAGGTAGGAAATTGATTTGATACTTCAAATTGAATGAAATGGAGAGATTTAGATAGATGAGGAGTTGAAGGGGGCAAGATTACCTCAGGGATCCCCTTCAAACAACTTAAAACATAAATAACTAAGCAAACCCTACGTAGAGCACTACAAATTTCAATGGATTCTACCTTTATCCTTGTTTGTTTTAGTTAAGATGAACCAAGAGAGAGAATGGCATACATAAAACACATGTAAACTTACATTTACAGAAGAAAACACAATATCAAAGCAAGATGCCACATGAATCTCGTAGAGTGCTGCAAATCTTGGTCTATTCCTTAGCCAAAACTGCTGAAAAATGTATACAATGAAGCTCCAATCTTTCTCAAAAGTCCAACATTTTCTAATGATTGAAAACTTACAAGATATAGGCAATCAACAACTCATCCTAGCCTCTAGGGGTCGAGCTCATAAGTTTAGGAGATGTTCTAACAAATTCTAAACTGAGAACTAAAAAGTAGGCAGTGGAACAACTTGCCTTTAAAAACTAGGGAACTAATTCATTCAGTTGCAAACTACCTTTTCATGGATGAATCTACCTCTATGAGTGAAAATTTAGCATAATTACATCAAAATCCATCAAGTCACATTAAATTACATCATGATTTTGAAAACTAGAAGGAGAAAATTCAAACTGTCAAGAAACTAGGCAAAAAACATTTTTTTTGGCCAAAATGAGCAAAATTCCTCCAATGTGCCGCGCTGATTTACCTATGCATAGCACATTTTTCCAGCTAAGTTTGGAGGCCTTCCGAGTGTCCAAATTTTCTCCAAGTGTGCTTGTTGGAAATGTCTTCTTGTCTACTTTCCAGAAGAAGTGGAATGTTTGAATTTGGCCTCTATTTTCCCCTCCAAAACTGAGTTCTCCCAACACTACTTCGTGTGTGTCCAAAAAGGGGCAGAAAGGTCATTTTTGAGGTGTTTTTGACCTTTTTGGAAGCTCAAAACCTGTCAAAATTTCCTGGCCATTTGTGGGCATGCAAATTTTTCCATGAAAAATCCAGAAATTCTGAGTTTTTTTCAAAAGGAGGTCCCCATCAAAAGCGAGCGCCAGGTGGCGTAGTGCATTGGGCAGAAAAACCTGTTTTTAAAGCCAAAATTTTCAAAATTACAAAACGTGTCCCAAATTCTTTAAAATTTGGGCTGAGTGTCTTTCATTAAGTGTTATATTGGGCCAAGGAAGCCTCAGTCAAGATCTGGAATCTATCTTGCTCTTTTCGGTTCCTCGATGCTTTCTTCAACTTGGCCTGCAAAACCCTGATTCTCGCTTTGCTCACCTTGTTTTTTGCCAAGTAATGATGGGCCATGTGCCTCAACATAGTTTTCTCAATGTTTAACTTCTCTAGCATACTTTTCCAAGTGCAAGTTTGTTCTCTCAAGCCAAGATTCCCAGTCATGTTCAATCTCTTGCTCATACCCATGATCAATGTCTCTTTCCATTATTTTCCTTTGGTTTTGAAAAATGTGGTTGTATATGGATGGTTTTGCGAGTAACAGTGTGAAAATATGGTGGAGGAATGAAATGGGTAGAGTGTATGGAAGAGAGTGTAAAAATGTATGTGTGAACAGAGTTTAGGGATGGGAGTAAGAGTTTTAGGGATGTGAGTAGGGTTTAGGGATATGGATAGGGTTTGGGGAGTGTAGCGTTTGGGAAATTATATGTGGAGAATGGGATTAAGGGGAAAATGTATGAGGGGAGTGGGACTAAGGGGATAGGCTATACAACCATTAGTGCAATGAAGAAAACTAGGGTTTCACCCTAGAAGCTAGGGTTTTAGGGTTTTGGGGATAGGGGAGTAGGATGAGTGGAAATGAGAAGGGAAATGGGAAATGAAACTAGTGAAATGTAGTAAAGGGGATTTGAAAGTGGTAGAGGGGAATAAGATAGCAAAAAATGGAAATTTTTCAAACCCTAGGTAGATTTTCAATGAAACTGTGCAAGGAGATAGGGTTTTAATATTTCCCTATTAAATCACCAAGAGGACTGAGACAAACTCATGCATGGAGCATATAGGAGTGTGAACTTAATTGAGAAATGAGGAATTTACAATTTTGGGAGCTTTAGTGGAAATTTGAATGGTTTTCAGGCTTTGTAGCCCAATGCGCCATGCTACCCCAATGCGTACCGTCAGTTATAAAATTACACTGTAAATCACTGCCTAATGCGTAGCGCCTTTTTACAAGAGACTTTTGGACGCCTTCCCGGTGTCCAAATTGGGCACAGGATAGCTCGTTGGAAAGAGTATTGAGTCTAACTTCTAACCCAACTAGAATATTTCAATTTAGAGTTCATTTTCCTTGTCAAATATCAAATATCCCAAGATGGGTTAAAATGTGCAAAATGAGGTTGCCTAAAGGCAAAGTGTTGTTGTAGTCAACTTTTGAAGGTCGTTCCCAACCCCAAATTGAGCTTATGGTATCTGAGTGGAAAGCTATTTGTGTCTAGTTATCATTTTACTCATAAATTAAGTCATTAGGCCAACCAAGATAGGAGAAATCTTGATTTCCCCAAGGTCACGTCAGAGGTGCATCAATTCTCCTGAGGCAACTGTATTTTTGACATTTCTCTAAAACCATGACACCTGTGTAAACATTGAAGGAGGTTTTTCTTCCTTGGCCTATTGTGGATAAAAACCTCTCTTAGGGTTCCAAAATTCATCTTTTCTTGCTCATAAAAATCATTGGAGTAAAACCTATCCCGATGTGTGGAATAGGGGATTTGTCAAAATGAAGTGAAATGAAGGGGATAAGGGGCTTCTAAATTATTGAGAAAATTTTGGGAGGTAGGGAGGGATGTTAGGAAGTAGGGGAAAGTGGAATTTCAAATATTGAGTGAAGGGAAGGGGTCCAAAAGGGAAAAACACAGACCTAGCCTAGAAAATTGTCAAGTTGTAGCAAGAAACTAGGGTTTGTGCAAAAATAAGGAATTTGGGGGATCTCAGTGATGGGAAGTGTTTAATAAGGTACATTAAGGATAGGAGAAGGTGTATGAATATCAGGATATAAGTTTTGCTGACGATTTGATCATCCAAGAGAAATTACCCTCAAAACCCTAGGAGAGGGAAATCAACCTTAACTAGGCGTAACTGAAGCATGAAGAAGGTGTAAAATGACCGAGTGGAACTTGACATGATGATGAAAACCCTCCGAATGATGTTACACTTAGCTGAATGGTGACATGGACTGAAATTTTGACAACTTTGAAAGGAGTGAAAGCAAACCTTAGAGCTAATACCTAGTGACCAAATTTTGTTTGAAGACTCACTGAAATGACAAAATTTGACCTTGAAACCTAAAATCACTTTGAAAGAGAATGTTTGATCACTAGAGGAAGGCTACAAAAATTGACACTAACATTGGCTCTAATGGGGATGGTAGCTCCTTGGAGGTGCCAAGAATGATAGATCTTTGGGAGAGCAGACCAATGTCTTATCCATTGGGCAATGGAGTCAAAAACTCGAGCTGAAATGCATGACTAAAAACTGACTGGATACTTAAACACAACTGACAAACTGGAAATGATGCTCAAAGTAGAGCTTATTCATCAAAACCTACTCTAACAGTTTCATTCATCACCTGATCAAGTGAAATGAAACAACCAATGCAACCATGTAAGTATTCTAGCTGCTATTTGAATTCTCTACAAGTGCTTGCTTATGAACAATAAGAGAGAACTACTGAAAGGAAACTCCCATAAAAATTGTGAACGAATTCGTCGAATACTATGGATTCTCTATCTGCCTCCAAAAACACTGAATAAGGATTTCAAAATTCATGCACACTGGGGCTTAGCTCATCCAATGGATTACTTCTCTTCTCTTCATACCATGAATGCAAACTTTGATATGAGCTTTGTGACGAGACTCCTGCTGAAATGATAAAGAAACCGACTACCAGATCAAGTTTGTATCAACCCACGTTTCAAGCTCACATGTAGTCAATGGAGAAGGACTTTGTCTACAAACATCATCCAACACATCCGATATTGGATCATGAAAAACATGAAAAGACTGTTGCAACTCATTTTCTATTGGTTCCAATGAGATTACATGATTCCCGACAGGTTGCTCATCCTTTACTGAAAATGTATTATGGAAATTTTCCTTCAAAAACTGAAATGATTGAAAATAGAAAGGTACGGAATCATCTTGCATCATTTTATCATACGTGCTAGCTTCCAAGTCTTCATCTACAACTTGACAATCAATGGCATTTGGGGGCTGCAAATCTGAATATGAGAAGTCTTGAACAAGGATTTCATTGTCCTCAAGATGATCCAGATCAAAACTTGTCGAAAATTGTTTTCTGATTGCATGAAAGTTGTCTCTGACGAACTGAAACAAAGCAAAACAAAAAGGCAGAGATCCTTCACTTCAAAATTTGCTGCACTTTCCTCATCACTATCATAGCTAATATGCACCTGTTGATCACTGTACTCGAGCTGCTAAAAGTGAACTTCCTCCTTCCACAAACTAGCTGCTGATTTGTCTGCAAAATTAGCTTCTGTTTAGAGAGCATAATCATCATCATATTGATCAAACTGAGGCAAATCGTTAGTATAAAATACATCATCAAGCATAGATGTCATATCAACATATCTCTCTTCTGCAAGATGATCTATAAGACAATCATTATCAGATATATGACAATTGGGATAAGAAAGAAGATGTTTTGAATCAACAACTTGTTCTTCTTCAATCAGCGAGCCATGGGCTTGAACATTATACTCATTCCTTGTGATGATCCTTTACATCATCTCTTCCACTACACTTTCCAAAATGTCAATATTTACCTCTAGAGATGTCGATTCTTCCGGATCTATGTTTTTCATCTCTTCTTCCTTCAACTTTTCCCTTCGAATCAGAAAATGAGCCTCTACATCTACTGCACTTTTCTACATCTATTTAGGTGTTGCAAGGTTCCTTTCTCTCAGCTAAAACTCCATTTCTTGATCAAAAGCTTCTAGGTAATGCAAGAGAGCGGATCCAAGAGGAGGTATTATGTTAACCAGCATCGAATAATAAACTTGGTTAAATCTGGCAGAAAATTGTTGTACTATCTCCTTTGGCTGTCTTTTCAGCTGGTTATACTCTTCTATAATCAAGAAAGGGTTCTTTTTGACCACCCACTTGTCGAGGAAAACTTTGACGAACTACTGGAAATCTGAGATGCTCGCATCAGGCAGGGTTTTGAACCAACTCTTGACTTTTCCTTGCAAAGAAAGAGAAAAAAGGCTAATACTAAAATCTTCTTCATCAACTTCAAAAAGGTCAAGAAAGGACTCAAAATTCAATACATGTCCCTCAGCAGTGATATTGTCGCGTTCACCATCAAATCTTGGTAGATATAGATCATGATTTTTAGGGAAAGCATGGGATATACGAGGTAAAATCAGAGGCTTGTATCGATCTGGAATTTTACAAGGTGTAGGAGTATATACAAAAGCTGCAGAATCAGTCTTGGTCTCTTTAGGTTCATCAGTTTGAAGACGATCATCACAAAATTCAGAAGACGGGTCTTGATCAAGCTCAAAGGCATGCAAATATTTGGTATTCACAATCTTCAAAGGGAAGGAATCAAATGCAGACCGAGGATATTTTCTCAAATACAATATACTTCACAAAGCCTTCTTGACATTCTCAGGAAAAGAGAAGAAATAATTTGTAACAAAGAACAAAATGTCTTGGATGAAATTCCAACTTAAATACTTGATCTTTCCATATTGTCCTTTCATGTTTTTTCTAGTCAAGTTCATCCTCCAGTGGAGTCTATGTACTTGATCTTGAAAATGATTTGGAATCACCAAATAATTTCATCCTTTCCGGTGTCTGATCGTTGTCCACCATCAACAACCAGATCTGAACTTGATACATGTTACTGGGGCAATTTGCAAGTCAGATGTTCAGCTTATAAGAATAGACCGGAGATTGATTGAATCAACTTTTATCTACTTATGCATTCCCAAAGTAATGTGCAGTTTGAAGGATTCCTGGCATTTGTGGGCATGCATATTTTTCCATGACAAATATAGTGGAGTCTATGGACTTGATCTCGAAAATGATTTGGAACCGCCAAGTGAATAATTTCAGCCTTTCCGGTGTCTGATTGTTCTCCACCATCAACAACCAGATCTGAACTTGATACATGTTACAGGGGCAAATTGCAAGTCATATTTTCAGCTTATAAGAATAGACCAGAGATTGAATGAAGCAACTTTTATCTACTTATGCACTTGCAAAGCAATGTGCAGTTTGAAGGCTTCCTGGCATAACTTCAGGCTCCCTCTGTAGTTTATAAATCGTGAACGCTAACAAACAAATAAGATTTTCTTCCCTAGTGAGTCGCCACTATGTTAGAGCCTAAATCTACCTTAGGCTGAGAAAGGCAGGATCTAGCATAACATCAAACCATGCTTAACCTGGTAGCTAGCCCTACCAGGTCGGGAGAGGGCTCTCTCCTTGTTAATATCAACAAAATATGATCAAAGAGGCTTGAGATGACTTATGTGAAGATTGATTTTAGGCTAGGTATTTGTGCAAAAGAGTATGATTGAATTTGATGAAGTTTTGTTGGCTCAAAGGGAAAGGCAGTTTTGACTCTGGGGAATGAGGCTCAGTTTTGCAGAGATGTCAATGGGGCAAGGTAGGCAATTGATTTAATACTTCAAATTGAAAGAAATGGAGAGCTTTAGATAGGTGAGGAGTTGAAGGGGGAAATATTACCTTAGGGACCCTCTTCAAACAGCTGAAAACATAAATAACTAAGCAAAGCCTAAGTAGAGCACTGCAAATTTCAGCGGATTCTACCTTTATCCTTGTTTGTTTTAGTTAAGATGACGAAAGAGAGAGAATGTCATACATAAAACACATGTAAACTTACATTTACAGAAGAAAACATAATATCAAATCAAGATGCCACATGAATCCCATAGAATGCTGCAAACCCTGGTCTATTCCTTAACCAAAACTGTTGAAAAATGTATACAATGAAGCTCCAAGCTTTCTCAAAAGTCCAACCTTTTCTAATGACTGAAAAATTACAAGATATAGGCAATCAACAACTCATCCTAGCCTCTATGGGTCGAGCTCATAAGTTTAGGAGATGTTCCAACAAATTCTAGAATGAGAACTAAAAAGTAGGCAGTGGAACAACTTGCCTCTAAAAACTAGGGAACTGATTCATTAAGTTGCAAACTACCTTTTCATGGATGAATCTACCTCTATGAGTGAAACTTTAGCATAATTACATCAAAATCTATCAAGTCACATTAAATTACATCATGAGTTTGAAAATTATAAGGATAAAAGTCAAATTGTCAAGAAACTAGGCGAGAAACAGAGTTTTTTGGCCAAAATGAGCAAAATTCCTCCAATGCGTCGCGCTGATTTCCCTATGCATAGAACCTTTTTATAGATACTTTTTGAGGCCTTTCTAATGTCCACATTTTCTCCAAGTATGCTTTTTGGAAAGGTCTTCATGTCTACTTTCTATAACAAGTGGAATTTTTGAATTTGGCCTCCATTTTCCCCTCCAAAACTGAGTTCTCCCAACATTGCTTCCTGTGTGTGAAAAAAGAGGCAAAAAGGTCATTTTTGAGGTGTTTTTGACCTTTTTGGAAGCTCAAAACTTGTCAAAATTTCTTTTCCATTTGTGGGAATGCATATTTTTCCATGACAAATCCAAAAAATTCTGATTTTTCCTCAAAATGAGGTCCCCATCAAAAGTGAGCGCCAGGTGGCATGTTGCATTGGGCAGAAAAACCTATTTTTTAAGCCAAAATTTTCAAAATTGCAAAACGTGTCCCAAATTCTTTGATATTTGGGCTGAGTTTCCTTCATTAAGTGCTATGTTGGGCTAAGGAATCTTCAGCCAAGGTCTGGAGTCTATCTTACTCTTTTCGCTTCCTCGATGCTTTCTTCAACTTGGCCTTCAAAACCCTAATTCTTACTTTGCACACCTTGTTTCTTGCCAAGCAATGATGGGCCATGTGCCTCAACATAGTTTTTTCATTATTGGCATTCTCTAGCATCCTTTCCCAAGTGCAAGTTTGTTCTCTCAAGCCAAGATTCCTAGTCATGTTCAATCTCTTGCTCATACCCATGATCAATGTCTCTTTCCATTGTTTTCCTTTAGTTTTGAAAAATGTGGTTGTATATGGATGGTTTTGTGGATAACAATGTGAAAATATGGTGGAGGAATTAAATGGGTAGAGTGTATGGAAGAGAGTGTAAAAATGTATGTGTGAACAGAGTTTAGGGATGGGAGTAAGAGTTTTAGGGATGTGAGTAGGGTTTAGGGATATGGATAGGGTTTGGGGAGTGTAGCATTTGGGAAATTATATGTGGAGAATGGGATTAAGGGGAAAATTTATGAGGGGAGTGGGACTAAGGGGATAGGGTATACAACCATTAGTGCAATGAAGAAAACTAGGGTTTCACCCTAGAAGCTAGGGTTTTAGGGTTTTGGAGATAGGGGAGTAGGATGAGTGGAAATGAGAGGGGAAATGGGAAATGAAATTAGTGAAATGTGGTGAAGGGGATGTGAAAGTGGTAGAGGGGAATAAGATAGCAAAAAATGGAAATTTTGCAAACCCTAGGTAGATTTTCAATGAAACTGTGCAAGGAGCTAGGGTTTTAATATTTCCCTATTAAATCACCAAGAGGACTAAGACAAACTCATGCATTGAGCATATCTGAGTGTGAAATTACTGGGGCAATGAGGAATTTACAATTTTGGGAGCTTTGGTGGAAGATTTGAATGGATTTCAGGCTTTGTATCCCAATGTGTTGCACTGCCCCAATGCGTAGTGCCAGTTATAAAATTACATTGTAAATCACTGCCCAATGCGTAGCGCTGGCTCAATGCATAGTGCCTTTTTACAGGAGACCTTTTGAGGCCTTCCCGATGTCCAAATTGAGCCTGGAATAGCTTATTGGAAATCTTATTGAGTCTAATTTCCAACCCAACTAGAATATTTCAATTTGGAGGTCAGTTGCCTTGTCAAAAATCAAATCTCCAAGACTGGTTAAAATGTGAAAAATGAGGCTGCCTAAAGGCATAGTGCTGTTGCAGGAAACGTTTGAAGGTCTTTCCCAACCCCAAATTGAGATCATGATATCTCATTGTAAATATATTCATGTCTAGTTATCATTTGACTCATCAAGCAAGTCATTAGGCCAACCAAGCTAGGAGAAATCTTGATTTTCCCAAGGTCACTTTAGAGGTGCATCAATTCTCTTGAGGCAATTGTATTTTTGACATTTCTCTAAAACCATGACACCTGTGTAAAAAGTGAAATACTTTTTTCTTCCTTGGCCTATTGTGGACAAAAACCTCTCTTAGGGTTCCCAAATTCATTGTTTCTTTCTCAAAAACATCATTGGAGTAAAACTATCCCAATGTGTGGAACACGGGATTTGTCGAAATGAAGGGGATAAGGGGCTTCTAAATTCTTGAAAAAATTCTGGGAAGTAGGGAAGGATGTGAGGAAGTAGGGGAAAGTGGAATTTCAAATATTGAGTGAGGGGAAGGGGTCAAAAAGTGAAAAACACAGGCCTAGCCTAGAAAATTGTCAAGTTGTAGCAAGAAACTAGGGTTTGTGCGAAAATGAGGAATTTGGGGGATCTCAGTGATGGGAAGTGTTTAATAAGGTACATTAAGGATAGGGGAAGGTGTATGAACATCAAAATACAATTTTTTCTGATGATTTGTTCATCTAAGAGAAATTACCCTCAAAACCCTACGAGAGGGAAATGAACCTTACCTAGGTGCAACTGAAGCATGAACAAGGTGTAAAATGACCCAGTAGAACTTGACATGATAATGAAAACCCTCTGAATGATGGTACACTTAGCTGAATGGTGACATGGACCGACATTTGGACAACTTTGAAATGAGTGAAAGCAAACCCTAGACCTAATATCGGGTGACCAAATTTTGTTTGAAGACTCACTGAAATGACAAAATTTGACCTTGAAACCTAAAATCACTTTGAAAGAGCATGTTTTATCACTAGAGGAAGGCTGCAAAGACTGAGACTAACATAAACTACTAGTTTGATAAAAGTAACATAGGAAGCCCCAGGATTTGCATCATTATTGCTGCAATACTGGTGCTCACCAATTTGCACAAAATAATGATATTGAAAAGGTTATTAAGAAGATACTAAAAGCATGCGTGATTCGTCCCAACACCAGCCCTTATTCATCCCCAATGGTCATGGTCTTAAAGAAATATGGGTTGTGTCACATGTATCCTAACTTCAGGGCCCTCATCAATCTCACCATCAAGTATAAGTTTCCTATTCCAGTATTCGATGATTTCATTTATGAACTCCATGGCATCCAATTATTGACCAAGTTGGATCTTTGTTGGGGCTATCACCAAACGAAAATGAAAGTACTAGACATTCCGAAGACAGATTTCAGAACCCATGAAGGTCACTACGAATTTTTGGTTATGCACTTTGGTATCTGTAATACCCCGTTCACCTTTCAGAGTCTCATGAATCACCTTTGAAGCCATATCTGATAAATTTTGTCCTGGTATTGTTTGATGATATAGTCATCTACAAAAAAACATGGGAAATACATCAACATGTTGACTAAGTATTGCAACTTTTGAAGGATACAAAATTATATGTGAAATTTCCCAAGTGTTGTTTTGGAATGGAAGAGGTAGAGTATTTGAGACACATTGTGGGCCGCAAAGGAGTACGGGTCGATCCAAAAAATATTATGGCAATGCAAGATTGGCCACAAACTCAAATCTTGAAATGTTTACGGGGATTTTTCGGTCTCTCGAGATAGCAAATATGTTAAGAATTATGGATGCATTTCTAGACTCTTGACAAATATTCTCAACAAAAATGCATTCCTTTGGATAGAAAAAACTTAATAGGCCTTCTTGGATCTCAAGCAGGCCATGTTTCCATCTTGGTTTTGGCCCTCCCATATTTTACAAAACCCTTTGTGGTCGAATGTGATGCCTCAAGGATTGACATTGGAGCAGTCTTAACACAAAAAGGTCGACCAATAGCCTTCACAATCCAACAAATAAGTGGCAAGAATTTGGGTGAATGTACTTATGGGAAAGAATTGTGGCCATCCCACATGCAGTGTACATTTTCCGACCATACTTGCTTTGATGATGTTTCTAGATCTAAACTGACCATCATAGTTTGAAGTATTTTTTAGAGTAGCGCTTATCATCTCCACAAAAAAATAAATGACTTACCAAAGTGTTGTGCTGTGACTATGAGATAGTCTATAAGAAGGGTTGAGGCAACGTTATATTTGATACCCTGTCATGATAATTTGAGGAGGATGACACCCTCTTACCTTGTCCTTGCCCATACCATCTTAGATTGAGGAGGCATGCGAAGAATGGTTTTCGCATCCCTTTCCCAGCTAATCTAAAGGTTACAAATGGATTCTAACACCACAACAGGTTACACTTGGTAGGAATATATTCTTTGATATAATAATTGTGTGGTTCTCTCCCCTAACTCCACTCTCAAAGCACACATCCTAGTGAAGTTGCACTCCTCACCCATCGCAAGACATTTGGTCTTTTAGAATTATGTTCTCGCATGCTTCTCCTTATTTTAGGATGGGATGAACATGGAATTCTTACATTTGTTGTTGAATGTGATGTCTTCTAGTGCAACAAAGGGGTAATAGTGAAGACGCTAGGAAGCCTAAAACCCTTTCCACTACCTACACCTATATGGATGGAAGTCTCCATGGATTTCATTATAGGCCTCCCTAATTTAGGAAACAAGTGAGTCAACATTGTGGTGGTGGATCAACTCTCCAAGTACGCCCCATTTTTGTGTTGTACTACACCAAATCATTCCAGCTTTGGTGACTCAAGCCTTCATGGATGAAATTTTCAAGTTTCATGGCATGCCTACTTTTATTGTGTTTGATTATGATCCCACCTT
Organism: Pinus taeda; assembly: GCA_000404065.3. Taxonomy (NCBI): domain Eukaryota; kingdom Viridiplantae; phylum Streptophyta; class Pinopsida; order Pinales; family Pinaceae; genus Pinus; species Pinus taeda. Next base: position 59,231 of record APFE031600227.1, on the reverse strand, counting down.
CACTAGTGATTTTTAGCTAGAGTTGTTAAAGCTATATGGCACATAACTCCAAATGAGTACAACATATCACCCCTAGAAAAATGGTAAAATAAGGGTGGAAAACAATTTTTGGAGACATACCTATGATGATTTACTTTAGATAGACAACATTAATGGGTGTAGTGGTTACCTTTAACATAATGGTGGTATAATACTAATTATCATGAAGCAACCTAGATGAGACCGTATGAGGTGGTGTATGTCCAACTCCAACCTTTACCAACTTCTTATCTTCCATGATCTTCCAAATTGTAGGCATTTGATAAGATGCTTTAGAACTGAGCAACCAATCTTTCTCTTTTGATGATAATCTCCATTAAGCACAAAACTAGATGAAGAAATAGGCTGACCAACATCACTCAGAAAGGTCTTTTGGAGTTGGTGACTAAGTGTTTCTTTGAATCCAACCTTATAAGAAAATGTCTCTCAAAGAAAAGGGCTTCCAAAACTTAGCTCTGAAATTTTATGGGCCTTATTAGGTGATTCAATGTATTGGCTCTATTTTTTTACAAATTTTCCCTATTGACCACTTCAAAATTCCACCCTATCTTCCATGTCTCTTTCCTTAAGAAAGTCGTGGGGCACAATTGCAAGGTACAAATCACATTGCCTAAATTGGATGATGAAGGCTCTATTTGGCTCCAAATAGAATAGACCTTGGATTTACGAGAATGACATATTCGTTCCCACACTATCAAGGACATCTTCATCCAGTGGAAAGACACCTACTAGAAGGTGCGACGTGAGAACCAACAACTATTCTCTAGAAATTTCCACAACTCTAGCCTCGAGGACAAGGCTTCTTTTGAAGGGGTAGGGCATGTTAGGGTCATACTCTAATGCCTTTATTAATATAGTAAACCCAAGAGGCCTTGTAAGAGTCATGATTAGTTAGTTTAATATATAAATCTTGTAAGCATTGTAAGTGGTTGACCCGCATTATTAAAAAGGGACCAAAATTAGTTATATTAGGCAATAACTAATAAATAAAGTGGTTAACCCGCATTATGTGAGGGGCCACAAGTAGTTAGGGTTTTGGGTCCCAGGAAACTATATATTGCCAAATATAGTAAGGGAAGTCTTGTCTCGTGTTTTGTAATTGTGATCTGCTCTCATGGAGGTTGACCCCTCGAAGAGGCAAGTGAACATTATTGTTGCAGATCTTAATAAAATATCTCCATTGTTATCATATTATTGTATTATTTTTTGTGGTATCTCTGGCATGTTTCACACTTTTGGTATTTTCTTTAGGTCAAGAATACTATAGTCACAATGGCTCTCAAGGTCACGTCCTCCACAGCTTTAAGAGAAAGTATAATATTTTGAATGGTTGAAATGAGGAATGGTATTTAAAGTAGATTATAATCTCCCTTTACATATTCATGTCTTCGACATAACAAGTAGTACTTGAGGGACTTTCTTTCCCAACAATTGGAAATTTATTTCGCCCTCATTGGGAACTTATGATAAAATGTTTGTATGATGATTTTAGGATTATTTTAATATTTGTCTTAACCCTTAGCCCCCTTTCCCACTCATGGATTTTGATCCCCCTATATCTCTTAATTGACTTGTTCTATAATAATAGTGTATTTTTATTCATATCAAAGTGCAATTACATATTACATTTCTATGCTTTTGGCCCTTCAACATAAGCTCTCCATCATAATATTACATGGGCACTCTCAACTCAAAATTCCTATAAATAGGCACACTATCTTGAATGACGTGTATATATACTTAAGCACACAAGCTTGACATACATTAGATCACTAGCCTAATAGAATTATGTACAATTACATTGTGGTTCATCTTGGGGGTGTTACATTGCCCTCCCCCTTATATGCATTTTACTTGGTGCATCATATAAACATGTACAATTTTTTTACTTCAAGAATACATTCACTAGTTCTTGCAACATTTTTAACAAACAATCTCTTTCCTTTCAACTTTTGCAGTCTAAGGAAGTAAACCTCCTTCTTTTCCTCTCGAGTTTGTCAAGTTCTATTACTTCCTTTCCAAGGCTCCAATATAAGCCAGATTGGAAGTCGCAAATTTGTGGCTCCATGAAATATAGTTGCCGTGATGGAGTTCTTAACTCCCACTTTACTCTTTTGGGTTGCAACAAGTCCCATGGATTTCAATCTTCTCTTCTCTTTTCTTCATGCTTAATATTTACTTTATTCTAGTTATAGCTAACAGTCACTGCATACTTTTATTCTTCAGTTTTTCCTACAATAGGAATCAAGAAAATAGATATGTTACTGCCATTATCAACTCCAAGATTAAATCATGACTCAAAAATAATTTTCATTCATGAACCAATATTTATCTAAATGATTATTATGTGCTTCTTTAAGCTACCAAGAGAAAGTATTTAAACTTTGACACATCTTCACAATTACTACCACAGTTATTATTGATTTGTTTTTTCCTTTCCAAACTCACCCTCTAGGCTTAGGCATCCCCTTATTGCCAATGAAATACCTCAAATGATCTGTCATTTACCAAGGTGTTCCTGTACAAGGGGGAATTCAACTCTTTACCAAAATTCCTTTGATAGTTTTTACACATCAATCCATGGAAATATCCATGGCCTTCTTCTGTATCTTTCTCTCTTTCAACCATCCTTATTCTCATAAATTTGTCCTCCTAACAAAACTACAATGTTGTCCTTTCACCGTGACTACTGTAACCTACAGGCTTGCTTGATGTAATTATATAACAATTACTAATATAACCATATTCACAATTAGTAACAATCTCTTCATTTCAACTATCAACATAATCATTTTCATGAAAATAAAATATACATGCATTTGCCAAATACATTCAACAATGTCTTCAACCACATGCATGCATTCACCTAATTCATGTTAACAATGCCTTAAAGCATATTCACAAATATATTAGCATGCATATGTGCATTTTCACCATTTTCTTGCTTTGAAATAACTCATGTATACCCATTCAATGCATGCTTTGCATTGCGTTTAGAAAACCCTTTTATAGGTATGCACTCCACTAAGATGAAATGGGAAGGTTTAGCTAGCAGCTTGACACACCTCCCCACTACTTTTTCAATTATTTATATGCCTTACTTTTCAACCTAAATATAGCACCAAGGACAGTAATCCTAAATATAGCACCAAGGATAGTAATCCTTTGGTACTGTTTAGTGTTGGAAAAATGGTGCAATCCAAACATCAATTGAAAATGGAAACACCATTGGATATCTATGCAGTGCTATAGGCCTTTCATACCCAACCACATTATGGCTTCACATATGTCTATCTTTGTTGATATTAATATGTTTAGAAATATTATATTTATTGAATTTTCTTAGGAAACACACATCCAACATATTCTACATGCAATTTATTTTAATATGAATGATTTTAAGCATGAACCAATATACAATTACCAAGGTATCCCACCTTTTCCACATAAAGTGGTAAATTATATTTATTAGTCCATTCCATGTGTACAAAAATATCACCTCATAAATTGACTTTGTTTGAGATAATTCTTACTTATGTTCCCTTCAATATTCATGTACTATAAGTATACCTAAATAATACTTTCTTAGATGACATTAATTATTTTGTTGCTACCCACTTTATTGGTTTTTGTAGAAGCTCATGTGCTACCTTTTACCAACCTCTACCCAACATTTCTCATGCCAACATTTTCTTTATATATATGGTTTTCATGTGTAACAACATCCTCACACTTTCAATGATGTAATTACCCTCTTTTTCTTGGGAATAATTCCATCATTAACAATCTTACTATCATTTTAACAACTTTATTCCATGCATAACATCAAAATACTCCTAGTCTACAACATGATTTGGGTATAATCAACAAATTCCCATGTTCTAATGCATGTCTAAATGAAACAACATACACATTCATATGGATTTTAATGCATATTTAATTTGTCTATTGTGTAGCCCTTGTATTATCTTGTTGTTCCTCTATGCATGGTAATTTACTTTAGCTACACCTTTTCGCTAGGCCCCATGTAACAACTTGGTGAAAATTCCATGTAATAAATGTTATAACAATAAACATGGATGAATAGGACACTTATTCCAAGCTGAACGTTGGGAAAGACATCCTAGTGGGTGTTCATTTGGTTTTTTAGGGCTAAGGAAATTGGAAAATGCAATGGCTATGCCTTTGGAAAGGCAAAATGGAATTTTTGGCACATTTATTTATGAAAATAATGGAAATTAGGAGAAAAGGGAGCTGAAAGGTCACAGGTTGCATGTGAGGAGGAAAATAATGGAAAATGAATAAAATAGAGGCCTCATCCATAAAAAGGCTTTTGAGTATCAGTTGGTAACCTTTTGTTAGTTTAGTTTTGGAGCTCTCTCATTATTTTCTCTCTCTCATACTCTTGGAGACTTAGATATTTATTGGAGAACTCTTGGAGGGCATGTCATACCTAGATTCTTGGATCAAGAATGAAAAGGAATCGTAGGAAAGTGTAAGAAGGCATCAGGATCAACAAATACATCACATTTGTTTGCAGGTATCGAGTTGTAGGTATGTTTCCTTCACTAGCTTTGGCATGCATGGCATATGCATGTGGTTTGTTGGTTGTGATTTGTCATTGGCATGGAGGATGGCTGAGAATTACAGTGGATTGCCTAGCCTTTCCATTTCCTGGATAACCATGATGATTGTGGGTTTATTTCCTTATTGTGTTTTTGGTTCATTCTCATGTTTCCTTAGCTTGGGTTGAGTTATTAGTCTCGTAGTCTTGGTTGGAAAAACACTTTAGAGCCCTGGAATAACTTGGGTTGAGTTAGAGTCGTATAGCCTTGGTTGAAAAGCTGCTCTGGAGCCCTTGGTGGGTTGAGTTACTAGTCCTGTAGCCTTGGTTGGACAAATTATCTGGAGCCTGGTAAAATCTTTGGGTTAAGTCACTAGTCCTGTAGTTGGGTTGGAAAATTGCTCTAGAGCCCTAGATGGCTAGGATAGAGATCGATCTGATGATTGTTTTTTGATGTCCGACCATGAGGTGGAATGACTATTTGATGGGTTGAGGTGGATGGCCTTTGGAAGACCTGCATGGTGTTTTGATTGATGTGTTCTATGAGATCCCATATTCATGCTTGGAATATGGCACAAAGGTGAATGGATGAGGAGATATTTGGCTCAACCATTCTATGGTTGGGTGGAATGTGGAGGTATCATCTCGGGTTTGGATTTTGCATCACCAATGAAAGGTTATTTCTCCTTGTATTTCTGTGAGAATTTTGATGGATTGTACGTGGTATATATGGTTGTAATTTCATGAGTATTTATGTCCCTATTATTCTAGTTATGTATGTGTTTTATGATAGCAACCATGTATGGCTCCCTTCATGTTTTACTTGTAATTGAATGATCAATGTATCTATGGCCTAATGGATGGAATGTCAGTTGATATGTTGAGGCATCAATGGTTCTTAGAGATTATCAGCTAATTATGAGACCCATATGATGAGATCTATTAGTTACACATGTATATTACACATTTGCAATATGTTTGATGAAATGCCTATCATGGCTAGTAGGGGTCCAGTGAAGGTTTTGAACAAGTATTTTATTCAGTACTGCCATTTCCTTGCTAATTTACTGATCTTAACATATAGTTTAATTTTGGGCAATGACCTGGGCTCTGAGCCTAAAAAAGTGGCTCAAATCCCAGATTCACTGGAATAACACTAACATTTTTTGTCTCTAGTCGCTGGAAAACATGCCTATGAGAGTGACTTTGAGTTGTTGGTCACACTAATGGCTATAGCGTGGGAGCGACTAAGCCTAAAATTGTATAAAATGTCAGTGGGAGCCCAAGACAAGTTGTCTAAAGTATTGGATTGATTCCTGAGGGTCCTGTAGCTGATAATTAATGTATATATGGTGTGTTTCTATCAATTCCACTTCCTTAATGTGACTTAAGAGGTCAAATCATATCATAGTGGCCTCTCATCGCATGTTTAACCCGGATGGTTAGTTGCTTAGGTACATGTGGGAGGAGGGTGTTATAGAGTGGTATTAGAGGATGGTTCACCCATTGGACTAGATGGCCTATGTGTTGGTCATGCATGCATGTCAGTTGCATGTGTGTCTCCCACCCTTTCATTTCATGTGCTTGTGGTATTTGCATGATGTTTTTCATGATTGCAGTGAATTCGTCATGTGAGATTCGAGGTATTATTATGGAATGCATCACTGTGAGTGTATGATTGGTTACATGTCAATTTATGTCACTTACATGTGTCATTATAGTATGCTTGGTTACATTCTTACATGTTTGGTTACATTCTTGTATGCTTAGTTGCATGTACCATTCTTGTAGGTTATATTTCAAGAATTTTTCATTCACGCTTGATCATACATGTTTATGCATATGTGTGGATGGTTATGCATCACTAAAGCATGTTCATGTTTTCATGTGGTCAAGTGTATAGAGACTTAATGATGGTGGTTTTCATGGATGAGGTCATGGTTTGTGCTACTGTTGAGGTCATGCATTGATGACTGGACCCTAGCTAGGATGATGGTTGCATGGTCGTATGCTTATGTTTTATGTTTCTATATTCTGTCATGATTATGTTATACATGTATCATGTTGATTTCTTGATCTTGCAGACAAGGTATCCTCCCTGAGCTATACTAAGGTACATTATTTTATTGTGATTTGTTTTAGCTGACATGATATACCTTGCAGAAAGAGATATCAAATGGCTAGCAAGATGGTTGACTACAAAGACTCTCCCTATTAATATGAAGAGAAGTATGGTGTTGTGAACTCTTCTGACTTGGAAGTGACAGTGATAAGCTTAAAGGAAGAGATAAGGAGTTGTAAGGCAGATAATGAGAGAATCATATAGTCACAGGAAAACTTAGCAGAGGTAAATGAAATCATACTTTAGAGCTTGTTAGATTTGTAGCAGCAAGGACCGCTTCAAATCAGTCATGAGTAGGAGGAAACAAATAGTGGGGCATGTAGGAGGAAAAAACTAATGGGTAATATGGTAGTAGATCGCATTGCGATCACCGATCAGATAGAGATGACACAACTTGAGATGGAAGATTGTTGGACACTCCAGAGTGGAGAAGGGATAGACACAGGTATGATTCTAGTTCTGATTTAGATAGGCACTATGATCATCATTGATATCATCCTTACAAGACGAGTGATAGGGGATACTTTATAGATGAGTTTAAGAAAGAAAAGCCACCTAATTTTGATGCAGAAGTAAAGAGATCAAAGGATATAGAGGTTTGATTACTCAATATGAAGAAGTTCTTTAGGTTGCATGACTACTCAAAAAACATGAAATCTAGAGTGGCTACTTTCAGTATTAAAGGTAAATAATACATTTGGTGGGAAGATGTGAAGCATGATAGGGACATAAATGAGGAATATCTGACTTGGGGTGAATTTGAGTGGCTATTCAAGAAAAAGTATATGTTGGAGAGGTACTTTGATGACAGGGAAAAATAATTCTATGAACTAAAGATGGGATCCATGACATATGATAAGTACACTAGTAAGTTCTTGGAACTGTTGAGGTATATGCCTTACCTCAAGGAGGAGAAGGCTAATATTTAGAGATTTTTTAGTGGGTTACCAGTTGCATTTAATGATATGATTGAGTTTGACAAGCCTAGATCATTGGAGGAGGATATCAGAAAACTAAAGCATTTCTATGGACAATCTAAGCGTCGAACTAAGACGAAGCCAGATTGGAGAGGTAATACAAGGAACAAAGGAAAATGGGACAAGAAGCAAGCAAGGCCATAAGATTCAGGTAACAAGGAGAATGTTGCACCACTTAATAGGTTCAATGCATCAGATAGGGGATAGGGACAGAGATCTGAGGAGTAGAATAAGGAGCCCGTGCAATGTTGGAATTGTGGAGGAGATCATCACAAGAGGGACTGTCCATAGTACAAGAGTGGTAGGCCTAAGATATACAGTGCACAGGAGGCACAAACGTTTGGAGATGTTGCTCAAAGTATTCCTTGTATCTATGCAGCCATGGACAATAGGGAGGTAGAGCATCAACCATCTATCATCGAGATGGACGGTAAGCTTTGTGATCAAGTTATTTCTATTTTGATTGACCCTGGATATAATTATAGCTATGTTAGTCCTAACTTGGTGGATAAGTGTGGTTTGAATAAGGAGTTGCATGCAAAGCCTTTGTTAGTGCAGTTGGATATAGGTATAAAGAGCAAATGCATCATTGAATAAGATCTTGCACATTTGACTTAAATGGTATGCCTACAACAACACATTTGAATGTATTACCGTTGGGTTCATACAATATGTTATTGGGCATGGATTCATTGTATCTACATACCACCAATGTATATTTGTATGATAAATCTATTGAGTGTGTTGATGATAATGGAGAACCAACAATATTACAAGGTAAAAATAAAGCTACATCATTTAGGATGGTGACAACTATGCAAACAAAGCGTAGTCGTAAGAAGGGGTGCAAGCTATTTGTAGTACATATTTCTAGTGATAATGGTAAGGAGGTTGAGGATGCAAATGTGTTGAATAGGTATCCATTTTTGTAACAGTTTCAGGATGTATTCCCCAGGGACATTACAGAGTTGCCACCTCACAAGGAGGTAGAACTTTCTATTAAGTTAGTGCCAAGGGTAGCTCCAGCATCAAAAACACCTTACAGGACGAGCACACCTAAGTTGGTTGAGTTGAAATTTCAGTTAAAGGAAGTTGGACAAGGGATACATTAGGCCAACTGTATCACCTTGGGGCACACTAGTCTTGTTTGTGAAGAAGAAAGGTGGCACTCTCTAATTATGAATTGATTACAAGTAGTTAAACAAAATGACTATCAGGAATAGGTACCCTTTATCGAGGATTGATGACTTGTTCGATTAGCTTGTTAGTAGGCTAAATTGCTTCAATTTTAACCCTCTTTCCCTTCAAAACCATAGCCTTATACCTCTATTTTAACCTTGCAAACCCCCTATTCTTGTACTAGTCCAAGAATCACATTCCTTCCTGCACAAGCTTTCTTTTTCATGTTTAAGGGTTACAAATGTGCTTAATTAATCATTTTCACAGATTTTATACCTTAAAAGCTTTGCAACTAATAATTCTCTTCCTAGAAGTATTTGATAGACAATGAATTAATCATCTTGTTAGCATGGTCGAGTGCATGTAGGATTCTTGCACTGCTAGCAAATCTTAAACTACCATGACAGCTCACCACTGCATGCAGATACTGTGTTCTGGAATGTTCAACTCGAGTTGTGCTCGAAGCGTAGAGGAAAGTCAGGGATATGGTGGAGATTAGGTCACTGGCTAAATACCTAGAATATCATTTTGTGATAGCCAAAAGGCTTAGCATGAGCTGTTATTGTTATTTTGTTATAGTCGAAAGGCTCATATTGGAACACTTGTTGTAATTTGGTTACGGCTGCAGGCCTGAATGAATGTATAAATTGTAGGACTCAGATAGAAAATGGGAGTGAGCGATGGCTATAGCAAGGATACTCTGACTCCATCATTTTGTAATTTTGTTGGTATCACCTTCGTTTTGGGTTGGATTTGGATTCATGATGTATCTTTGCTGATCATTAATAGAAAGGAACCACGCCATAATTTCTCAATCTTGCATTGTAATTCTGTGTTGATGTGTTGATTAAAGATCTGAATCTTTACATTTATTAGACAACGAAACAAGATGGTTGGCTAGGGCCCAACCAACCCATCTCGTTCTCCCTCGCGTTTTTCTCTTTTTCGATTAAGGTGTGTTAATTACTTTAATGCAAAGTGTGAAGTAAATAGATGTTTCTTTTATATTTCTGTAAATATTGAATATGATTTCATTATAGTGTGATGGATCCATGGTGTGTGAGCTCGATTGAAGTTTAATCTTATGATTTCCTTCTTTGAAGTTTAATCTCGTTTTCTACTTGGATCATGCAAGCACGAATTCCTGCACTAGTGCATTTACAGTCTTGCATATTGATTCTCTTGGTTCATTATAGTAATAATATTTTATTTTTATTTGATAAGTATTAATGAAATTCTAAAGAGCGTGATTTCTATTCTGAAGTTCTTTCAATATTTTGAATGAAACATACTTTTGATAATCAGAAACTGAATTTTTTTGCGACAGAGTGGTCTTTGCCTTCACTTTATGTTGTTTAGGAAAGATCATATTTATGTGTAAGGATTCTTAAAGGAAATATTTTTGAGTTAAGAAGGTTAGAATGCAGTTCAGTTCATGTGGATAACTATTACAGGATTGAAGCCTGTTGTCACAATTAAATGATCTTTTAGAAGTTCCTTAATTAAAGAAGAGTGCGCTTTGACTTTGGAAATTAATTATTATCTTCGACATTAAGATTGGTTGAAGAATCTTTCAGTTTGAAGAATTTATTTTGAAGTTTTGTTCACCTTTACAAGCTCTTTTTCCTTGTTAACACATTCTTTATTTTATCAAAAGAAGGATTGGAAAACTTGGTGCAAGAACCTCTGTCCTAGTACAAAAATCAATCTCTGAATACAGGAACAGAGTCCTCTAGCCTTGAGGCTTAGAGCTCCTAAATGAAGAGATAAATATTTAGTATAGGTGTACAATATACTCCTAGCACCTAAGCTTTGTTCTGGTACTAGTGGAAGCACATTGCAGAAGTAGAGGAATAATAACTTAGTACAAGGAGGAAGATCTATAAGGAGTCAGATATCTTCAAGGGTCTAATTATTAACCTGGCACACAACTATACTGAAGATAAACAAAAATCCACATTTTCATTAATCAAATATTGTTTGCAAGAAGTTTTGAGAACTCCTTTCATTTATTTTCTTGCAAAAGTACTTTCTTTCATATTCCAACACTAGAATATATTTGGTGTAAATTACGGGTGATCTTTTCTTTTTTGATTTTGCAAGATTACAATTAAGGAAGTAGGAATAGAGTTTGGAAAAGTTCATATAATTTTTGGAATTTCTTGTGCTTTGTCTCTAAGATTACGAAACCCCGGGGTTGAAAATTATGTGTTGAAGGAGTCTTCTTGACCGTAATTCCCGTACCCAACATTTTGGTGTCGTCGTCGGGGAGGTGATTTCAAATTGGTAAGAAATTTCTATTTTATGCAATAGGAGTAAGTCTGCTATTATTTTTTCTACAGTATGCTTTTGGTGTTTTGAGGATTTTACAAGTGTTGATTTTCTTTTCAATTGCAACAATTAACAATTTTTTTTCTTTTATAAGCATTTGAATTTTGTTTTTGGATTTGCATTTGATTTTTTAAAATGAATGCCTAAGAAAGGTAGGGTTCCGAAGCCCAATAAGGGTTGAAAAAATATTGAAATATCTTGAAACTCTTCTCATATTGGAGCTTCTTTTGCAGGTAGAAAGTCCAAGCTAACACAGACTCATCAGATTGGAATAGTCCACTTGGATTTTGGACATGGTAATTCAGGTGTGACACAACTCAAAAAGCGGAAGAAGGAGGCTAAAGGCAATCACAATGTTCAATTCAACATTAGTCAACCTTCACCTTCTAGAAGAGGTCTGATTGGAGGCACAACAATGGTTGATCATGAAGACCATACAGAGGGGTATGACGAGAACTAGGTAAATGATGAGCAGTCCACTTTTGGATTTCCAATAGTGAACCGAGAAGAGAATGTACAAATGAAGAATATTTCACCTTCAGCTCTTCCATACTTTCATGGTAAGGTGCACGAAGACCCAGATTCATTTCTTTTCAAATTTGATATATTGTGTCGGAGTTATGATTATTCTTCTGATGCCTAGAAATTAAAGTTGTTTCCTACAACTCTCAAGGATTCAACCTTGCGTTGGTTCATGGGACTAGGAGGAAACACTATAAGTTCTTGGGACCAAACGAAGAGAGTATTTTTGAATAAATATCAAGAATATTGTAAAACTAGAGAAATATAGGATGAGATCTTCACTATTGTACAAGGTGATGATGAGAATTTGGAGGATTACTTAGAGAGAATTTTGTATATACTCCAAAGGTCCAAACAAAATTTTTATCTAAGTACTATTCAAACCTTGTTCCTACGAGGACCTACTGAGGATTCTAAACATAATCTAAATTTTTTAGGATAAGGAGACATTGATCAGAAAACTTTTGAACAAATTTGTGACTTGTGTAGGAAGTTCTCCAGAAACCAATATAGATCCAGAAGAGGAGGTTGAAGAAAAACTAAGAAATTGGGATCTATAGATGCTATGATCATAGGATTGGAAAATAATATGGACAACATGAAAATTGAAATAATGAATACTGTTAGCAAATAAATAGACTTTGAAATTTCAGAAAAAATTAGAAAAAGAACAAGAGTCATTATCTACTTTTGTCTAAAGTGTAGAAAAAGACATCCTTTAAGAGAATGCCATGCTGATATGAAAATTTCTAATAAATTTGTGATTTGTGAAGAGAACCATGCCACCAAGGAGTGCCCCTCCATATCGGGATTAAAATTTGTACTTGAAGGAGATAATTCTAAGCCTAATTCCTTACATGCCATAGGGGCACGAAGAAACTGGCCACAGGTAAATGCAGATATGGCTCCTGAACAAAATTTTTATGGCTATAATGCATATCCATATTCCTATAATAATAATAATAATCAGTGTCAAAATTGGTAGCATGGGAACCACTTTCATCATGGAAAGTCCTCTCAACCTTGGCAACAAGGATGGAGAGGGCCAATCCATTCATATCATTCCTATCCTGCTCAGATGCCATCATATCCTCCTTCCTATGCCCCACACCATATGTCACAACCATCGTTTCCCTCTCTACCTCAGCAGAGTCAATCATTTCCACCATTTCCTTTTCCACCACCATCCATACCACCTCAACTACCTACTCAACTGGTATCGAATCCTAATAATAAGGCGGTACAACTGATTCATTTGGTTAGACTATCCCCTCTTCCTACCTATCGAACCTTCCTAGTTGGGATAAATGAGCTTCAATTGAGATTGGGTAAGGTGGTTAAACTAGAAAAATAAAAATAGTCCACAGTGATTATTAAGGAGAAAAATGAGGACGTAACTCTTGATCATTAGAAAATAAATATCACCCTTCAGCCCATTCTCTTACCTTTAGATTCACCATCTTCTTCAGACCAAGCCCCCTATCCAGAGTGGTTGGTCATGGAGAAGAGCAACCCCGAGTCCACCTTGGCTTCTGAATTAAGGAATATTTTTGTAAAGGTTCATTTACTTTAGGATATTCGAGAAATTCCCTTATGTACAAAGATCATTCGGGAATTATGTCTTAAAAAGCCAGGGAGGAAGAGAGTAGAACCTCAGACCATTCGATTTGTTGGTAGAGTAGCTGATTTAATGATAGGATGCATATCGATGGAGAAATATATATATCTTGGAAACCCAATTGTTTCTGTCCAAATAGGTCATATCCTTGTCTCTAATGTGTTAATAGACCTAGGGGTGGCCATCAATGTGATGACCAGGAAAAACATGGAAAAACTTGGGTTGAGCCATATTCGTCCTACACCCACCGTGCTTGAAATAGAAGACAGATCTAAAATCAAGACTAATGGAGTATTGGACGACGTGGTTGCCTTTATAGATTCATGGGAATACCTAGAAGATTTCATTATGCTTCAGCCAAAGAATCCAGTGGGAGGACATCCTTTGATTCTGGGATGACCATGGCTTTCCACAGTTGATGCTTATATTGGATGTCACTTTGATGATATGTAAATTTCACATGGAGACTCTAGGAAAAATTTCACCTTATACCCACCTGCTAGATCTATTCGGGAACTCAAGGATACCTTATGATTACATTATGATAGTAGTGATAGGAGACCTGACCTATTTCTTCAATTCAACATCATACCGAGTCTATTTACGATGGTGAATTGCAACATTTCTTGAACAATCTAGACACTATGCCTAGTTTTTATACACTTGATCAGATCTTTAGTTTTGATTTTCAAGAAAACTATGATTCCCAACCTTCTTTATGCCATACTATGGCATCATCTTCCTATAATCCTAAGCTCGAGACCGCTCTTGTTGAAATTAGTCCAGGAAAATCTTTACATACTAGTTCAGACATAGATTCATCTCAGCAAGAGAATCTTGTTACCCTGTTGAGAGATCATTTGGATGCATTTGCTTGGAGTTATGAAGACATGAAAGGAATTCCTCCTAAGACTTGTACTCATCATATCTATATCCAAGAGGGAGCTCAGCCTATCCAACAAACCTAGAGATGAATGAATCCTGCACTAAGAGATATTGTTAAGGAATAATTACAAAACCTCTTAGATACTAATTTCATATACCCCATTTCTGACAGCCAGTGGGTATCTCCATTAGTGATAGTCCCTAAGAAAGATGGGAGATGGCATATTTGCATTAACTATCGAGAATTAAACAAATTTACCCTCAAGGATTACTTTCCCCTTCCTTTCAATGATCAGGTGCTAGATACCCTTGTCGATAAAAAGTACTTTTCATTTTTAGATGGCTTCAGTGGGTATAACAAAATCCAAATCGCACCCTCAAATCAAGACAAAAACACCTTTACATGTCCTTGGGGTACATTTTCCTATTGAGTGTTTCCTTTCGGGTTGTGTAATGCACCCACTACCTCTCAATGGGCTGTGTTGGCTATTTTTGTTGATCTTGAATGTGTTGAGATTTATATGGATGACATTTTTGTGTTTGGTAACTCATTTGGTGGATCTCTTAAAAATTAGAAAAAGTTCTTTTATGTTTCCAAGAGGCCCATCTTGCTTTGAGTGATAAAAAAATGTATATTAATGTGCAAAGGAGTTTCTCTTGGTCATTTGATTTATGACAAAGGTATTCAAGTAGACCCCGCTAAAATTGAAGTCATTATTCGTTTGCCTGCACCCAAAACTCAAAGGGAAGTGAGAGGTTTCCTGGGACATGCTGGTTATTATCGAAGATTCATTGAATTTTTTTCCAAGATTGCTACCCCCCTTTTTCAATTACTAGCTAAGGATAGTGAATTCACTTGGTCCAGAACTTGCCAACAGTCATTTGAAACATTGAAGGAAAAATTAGTACAAGCACCAGTTTTGAGAGGACCAAACTGGTCCATACCATTTCATATTTCCTCCGATTCTTTAGACACTTCTATTGGCACAACCTTAGGACAAGAGGAGAATAAATAATCCAATGTTATTTACTACATCAGTAAATATTTGTCACCTGCCGAATTTAACTATATAGCGATTGAGAAAGAATTTTTAGTTTTTATTTTTTCTATTAATAGATTTAGACATTACATTACATGATATGAAGTTTATGTGCATACTGATCATTCTTCTATAAGATATTGTTGGAATAATATTGAGAGGGGGGTGAATTAGTATTATTTGATTAATACTTTTATTTCCCAAACAGATTTATATACGCTACTTTAGTGAAGTGAACTAGCGTGTATACACAACTGTGCTTAAAGAAACCAGCGTATGCAAAGCACTTGTGATTTAGAAAATTTATCATGTGTTGAGATTAAACCAACATATCAAAGATTTATTAGATAGTGTAGTAAAAGTAGAATAAAGCATCACACATAAGCAACACATATGAACACCAAGATTTAAGGTGGAAACCCAATGTGGGTAAAAACCACCTGTTGTTGTCGTCTTTGTCTTCTTTTAATAATAAGAAAATCTGTTTACAATATTGTACTTGCGCAGACTCATACTAGTACGTAGGGTTCTACCTGCAGAAGGTTACAACCTTCTCTCATTCTCCAGCTTCTACTGGAAGGGAGCTACAACCCCCTAGCTCTTGTACTATCCAATATGTTTACTAGTACAAAGGTGCCAACCTACACAAAAACTCCACTCTTCCACCAGAGACCATGTTTCATTTCAAATTGGATACTCCTAGATCACAACACCACAAACTGAAGGCCATGTTTCATCAAATTTTTACACTAGACCCATCAAAGCTTTTAAACTTAAATTGTATCAACCAATATTTAGTTGATCTAAACAATCATATCACTGACACCAAAACACTGTGTTGAACCCAGAACCCTACATCATCATTCTGAACCAGTTGTAGCCTCAAAAATCATGCATTAGAGTGTATACACTACGTAGATGAACCCAACCTGCGTGTATATGCTACTTCTGTGAATTAAACCTACATATACCTTCAAAACTACTACAAACATAAACTTTTGAAACAAGTATGTACCAACCATCAATAAACTGAATATCTACAGAGCTTTGCACAGGTAGGGACATAGATCACTTCTTCTTACTTCTACAAGCAATCAATCAAATTCCAGCGTCCTTATGCATCCAGTGTTACATTTAGATCTAAGAATACTTCATTGAAAGAAAACAGTAAAACAATAGAATTTGATCAGATAGATCAGTCAGACCTGAAAATAAGCTTTTATTTTGTATACGCTACTTGAATGATCCGAACCTGCGTATACATGCTCTTTGGACGAGACAAACCTACGTAGAGATCTGTAAATATTGACTAAGAACTTTGCCGCAATTCCAGACTCCAGAAAAACCCAGATCATGATGGATAATGAATAGAACAGGCACAAAATATCAGATCTAGTCTCACTCAATATCGGATCATTCAAGAATGTCATTTTAAGTCTCATGATTCCTGATCCAATATTGAACTCAAGGTGCACATGAATATTTCAGATCTAGTCCCAAATATAACCCTACAACATAAAAATATACTTCAGATAGAAGTATTTCTTAGAATCTTATTGCTTGCACACCTCGCCTAATGATATTTTCCTCCTTATATACTCTTAGGCCTTTCTCAATACCTTGGACCAAATACCTAGGGTCAATACCTAGGACCAAATACCTCGGACCAAATAACTTGGATCAAAATACCTTGGGTCAAATACTTTGTTTTCCAACATGTATGCACTTTTCCTCCTATGAAAGTGCATGTATACATTATACGCTCCTTTTGTTCTGTTAACCTACGTGTATACTATTGTTTGGAAAAGGAACCAGTATATACCTCTCTTTCTTCATTCTTTGAAGTCTGATATGTAATCCTTTGTTGTTAGCCTGCTGCACTGTGAACTGTCATCAGAGAGAGTTGCCATCAAGGAAAACACCTATATCATAATGTCATCAATCTCCCGCTTTGGACTTGATGGCAATAACAACACAAAGACATTCTCCCCCTTTGACATACATTATGATGTCCATGCTACCCTTGAGTACATGCTGAATTCTCTGATTGAGCTCCCCTTTGTACATGCTGAGATGTACTAAAACCATCCATGCCCCCCCTGAGCACATACATAGTTTGTAATTTTTTTTTTCAAAAGAAGAGCATGACTCTATAACTCAACTATGCGAATATGACCTTCCTATCACCAAAGGATCATACGTACATCCATCTCCCAACCAAGTGGGGATATACCAATTTTGACTCATCCACCCAACTGAGTGGGGATATACCAATTGCTTATACATGATAGAAATACAATAAATATTACATCGCCCATACCATGCAAAGTGGGAATACAAATTACATCATTTTTCCAATAGGACTCATTCAAATATATGAGAAGACATTTCATATCCTAGACTTTTACATGACTTAAGCAACAAATGATATAAATATCTGAAGCCATAGCTGGACTTAGCAACCATAATGCCAACAATGCTGAATGTACGTGAAGTCTAAGGCTCCCCCTCAACCTGTGCTACCTGTGCATTGTTAACAAGTCAATGATCAAGGTATATTTGTCAGTCAGATAAAAATTAATGAACAAATCATATCAATAGATAGTAATCATCAACATCAGATAGAGCACCCATATCAGAACCTGCACCACTGCTGTTGCTGTCTGAAAAACATATACGCTCCTTGATCCACAGAAACCCATGTGTGTATGCGACTATAATTCATGAAACACACATATAATGACCTTTCTATGAAAAAATTGGATTTAACAACAAGATGATGCAGCAACTACTCCCAACTTTTGTCTGAGATATTCAAATTTTTCTCCTGGTAGTGGTTTAGTGAATATATTATCAACCTATTCTTTGGAGGGAATATACTCCAATTTGAAATTTTTTTCAAGCACTTATTCACCTAGAAAATGGTACTTGATGGGTATGTGCTTGGTCTTGGAGTGCATGACTGGATTATTTGAAATATTTATGCCACTTGTATTATCACATAGAATGGAGATAGGTGGAGTACATGTGATTTAAATGTCTTACAAAGTTTGCATCATCCAAAGTGGTTGTGTACAACAAGATGCAGTAGTCACATATTCTTCTTAGCTATAGATAAAGCAATTGAACTCAGTTTCTTGTTGAACCAAGACACTAAGCTGGAATCCATATAGAATGCACCATCACTAGTGTTTTTTCTATCATCAACACTTCCTGCCCAATCTGCATGTGTATATGCATGAAGAGTAAGATTTGTATCTTTAGGATACCATAAACTAAAGTCCTGAGTTCCTTGAAGATATTTTAAAATTCTTTTGACTGCTTGAAGGTGTGATTCCTTTGGATTTCCTTGGAATATTCCAACTATTCCTACTACATGCATGATGTCAAGTCGAGTACCTGTTAGATAAAGAAGATTTCCAATCATCAATTTGTAAATTGGTTGATGTATTGTTGTTGATTCATCATTTGAGTTGAGATTACATATTGTTACCATTGAGATACATACAGGTTTAGAATCTTCTATTCCATACCTTTTCAAGATGTGTTTGAGATATTTGGTTTGTGACAGAAAAATACCATCTTTAGTTTGTTGAACTTGTAGACCAAGAAAATAGTTAAGTTCACCAAGCAAGGACATTTCAAATTCTTGTTGCATTACTGAAGCAAAATTCGAACTCATGGATTCTTCATTTCTACCAAAAATGATATCATCAACATAAACAATAATAATTAGCAATTTATCAGTTTCAATCTTTGTATATAGATTGCTATCTGCAAAACATTTTGTAAAACCTTGTTGGTGTAGATATTTGTCATGATAGTAATACCAGACCCTTGGAGCATGTTTTAGACCATAGTGAGACTTTTTTAGTTTGCATACAAGTTTTTCACCATTTCCAAGAATGAATCCTTCTGGCTATTCAATATAAACTTCTTCTTCTAAATCTCCATTAAGGAAGGTTGATTTTACATCCATTTGGTATACTTTGAATTTCTGAAGGCTAGAAAGAGCAAGAAACATCCTTATGGATTCAAGTCTAGCAATAGGTGCAAAGGTTTCTTCAAAATCTATACCTTCTTGTTGAGAATACCCTTTACAAATAAGTCTGGTCTTGTTCCTATTGACTTCTCCATGTTCATTTAGCTTGTTTTTGAATATCCATTTAGTTCCTATAATATTTTATCATGAGGCCTACGAACTAATTCCCAAGTATCATTCTTTTCAATTTTCTCAAGTTCTTCATCCACAACCTTGACCCAAAATTCATCTTTGCATGCTTCATCTACATTTTGAGGTTCGGTGGAGGATAGTAATTCTAGATAGCTTGAGGTCCCTCTAATAGTTCTTCTTGTCTGTACACTTGCCTCTTTTTCCCCTAAAATTTGAGTTTCTGGATGATTTCTTTGAACATACCTGGACGGAGTCTTTTCTTCTACCATTATCTCTTCTTCTGGTGCTTCATTGGTTTCTTCTTCAATATCATTTTGATTTGATGTGGGAAAATAATCCCCATCTTCTTCATTGTCATAATCTTCTATTGATCTTATATTTTTTGGATTTTTTTCATGCTTCATCAACTACAAGATCGATGTGTTCATCAATTTTCCCAAGTTTTTTATTATAACATTTATATCCTTTACTTCTGGAAGAATAACCAAGAAGAATACCTTCGTTTTCTCTGGGTTCAAACTTACCAAGTTTTTCATTAGCTCTTTTGATAAAACATTTGCTTCCAAAAATTTTAAAGTATTTTACAATAGGAATCTTGCCATACCAAATTTCATGTGGAGTTTGAGTTCTATTTAATCGAACATTTGGTTTATTGAGAATAGTTATGACATCGAATCCAGCTTCACCCCAGAAGGTTGTAGGAGTTCTAAATTCATCTAGCATAGCTCAAGCCATATGTTGAAATGTTATGTTCATTCTTTCTACCACACCATTTTGCCGAGGGGTCCTTGCGGTGGAGAATTTCCTTTTTATTCCATGTTGTTCACAAAAGTCAAAGAATTCATTCGATGTAAATTTCCCTCCTTGATCAGATCTGAGACATTTGATTTTTCGAACTGATTAATTTTCACCCAAAGATTTGAAGGTTTTGAACTTTTCAAATGCTTCATATTTATGCTTTAGAAGACCTATCCAACACATTATGGAAAAATCATCAATGAACAAAATAAGTATTCTTCTCCATGAGGTGACTTTTTCCTTGATGGTCCACATAAATCAGTATGGACAAGTTCAAGAGGCTTACTAGCTGAATCTTATTTTTCCATGAAGTGGGCTTTAGTTTGCTTACAGATTTGACATGGTTTGCATATTGTATTTTCTAGGATGCTGATATCTGGAATATCACAAACAACCTTGAGTCTACATGCTTTTCTTATTTGAGAAAAGCTTAGATATCCTAATCTTCTATGCCACAACTAGTTTTCATAATTTTTGCTTAGCTAGCACTATTGTTGTCCTCCCTTGAGTATGTATAAGTTGTTTGGAGTTCTTGTACATTTGATCACGGTCTCTCCTGTATCAAGCTCATGAAAAACACATCTGTTTGATTGAAACACCACTTCATTTCCTTGATCACACATTTTATTGACACTCAACAGGTTATGCTTTAAACCGTCTACATACATAACATTTCCAACTTTAACCTTTTATTTGAAGAAAACAAAGCCTTTACCTTTTATGACAACATCAATGTCATTTCCAAATGAGACATTCTTTTTCTTTTCTAAGGCATTATATGAGTGAAGTTTTTCTTTGTCACCTATCATGTGTTTCGAGCATCCATTGTCAATGTACCACTAATTTTCTTGTCCTTCTGCATACAAGGCTATACCACATCTTTCTGTTTGAGATTATTTCCTTCTCCATATCTTGGGATTTAATGGCGTTTTATCCTTTTGAGATGTTTGCCGAAATTTTCTCATGCATTCAGATTCTTCATGACCAAAGTTGTTAGAAATGTAGCATTCTATTTCATTTTCAAGGGGAGAAAAGTTATTATAGGAACTTCTCTTGATCCCTGTTACATTCCTTTGATTTCATGCTTCTCTTGTCATGATTGTTTTGTAAGCAACACATTGAATAGATTTGTTCCCAAAATTATGACATGAAAAACATTTCCCATTAAAGAAGTTCATGCGACTATCGAAACTATTAACCTGATGATTGTAGTTTCTATTGAAATTCATCTTTGGAGCAAATTGAGTATGATTTGCCTGAGATTGGTTGTGGCTTCTATTCATCCTTGGAGTAAATTGTGTATGATTTACCTGGTGAGGTGCTTTATTCCTTTACTGATGATTTTCATATTGTTCACTGCTCTTTGCTGCATCAATATAGCTTTTGGTGGAGGTCGACGACTTATGTGATTGAGATGCATCTTTAGTATATCCAAGACCTATCTTTATCAAAGGAGAATGCTAAACTTTGATAATTTCATTTAAAGTTTTTGATCCTTTAGCAAATATAAGATTGAGAGATTTCATTTTCTCAAGATCCTTTCTTAGACCCACAATTTCACATTCTAGTTTTTCATTATGTTTTTCCTTTTCAACAAGTTGGTATGTCAAGGTATCTATAATCATATTCTTTTCTTCCAAACATATTTTGAGTTTAGATATTTCTTCATGAAGGTCTTCCTCTTCTAAAGCATCCCTAAAATTATCATAATCATAAGCCATGAGAAGTCTATAGTCATCACTATTAGATAAACCATAATTATCCTCTTTTAAACTATCCCAAAAATCATTGTTATCAGAAGCCATGAGAAGTCTGTAATATTGTCCAGTTTCATATTCATCACTATTAGATAAACCATCACTATTTTCATGAGTATAGTAACTCCTTTTATTCTCAAATTATTTTCTATTCCCTTTTGCATATTCTTTTCCTTTCTCATATTTATCTTTATTAGGACACCTGGTAGCATAATGACCAACTTTGCCAAAAGTAAACCATTTTAAGGGTAGTTTACCTCTAAACCTTCTAGAACCCTGTTGAAGCTTCTTGACAAAGTTTACCTATCTTCTTCTTCTAAACTATGTCATGATTCATTGTGTTCTTCCTTTCCTTTTGCTGAAGCTTTAAATGTGGCTTCTCTGATATCTGATGGTTCTCCTTTTCTCATCTCGAAGGAAGTTAAGATTCTGTGATGCTATGTCATAGTGATTGTTGGGCTAATTTATTAACATAAATTAACACAAGTATTTAATTATCAATCCGGATTTGTAAAACTTGGAGGCAAATCCACAATATATGGACATCAGATATAATCAAGTTTAGAAGATAAAACTTGAAGATTTAAAGAAGTACATATTACAAATATAAACCTATTTTAACAATTTCTAATTCATTTATGTAATATATGAGGGAAGAAGCTCCTAACTTAGGAGAACCAGGTTGTCCTTCCCTACAATACTACTTTCATGAAGATAAATCTAAGAGCACTAATTAACAGTGGTTTATGATGCAGAAGATGTAAAAGAAGAGGCTCCTAACTAAGGAGTTCCACATTGTCCTTCTTCACAATCCTACTATATCACAATCACCATTGCTTCAAACTAGAAATGCAGAAATAATTTCAGATAAGAAATGGAGAATGAAATTCAGTTTTAGTTCAAGATCAAATAGAAGGGCAATTTAACTTAAATTCCTGTGTTTCCTTTCATATGTAGATTAGAATTAAATCAATATTCATTCAGCAATCATCACACATCTAAATACATTTGAAACAATAACTAATCTATGAAAAATATGAAAATTGAACCAAGAAGTGCACTTAGCTTGGTGTGGGGGCCCTCCACCCTTGCCTTGCACACTTGAAGAAATATCAGCTACAACAACTTCAATAAATCAACCAAGCATGAACAATAGATTGAAATGAAACAGGTTCTTCAAATTAGCTTCAAACTCCAAAGTGTCTCAGCATATAACTATACAAAAGGTACATACATAAGCAATCAAAGTCTGGGCTTTAAATAGAAGTTTTAGGAAACAAACTGATCTATATTATCTCTAACACTCATATCTAATCATATCCACCTATCTAGGTCAAACTCATCCAATTCATCCCAAGAAATATGGTTAATTCCATAAAATCTCAAAACTTCCTTATTTCCTAGGGATTTTTTGGTGACTAGTCATGTTTGACCAGCCTTGAATGGGCCTAATAAAGCTTGTTCTGACCGAACTAAGTGGAGTTAGCTTAGTCATAATTCCCAAGCTTTCCATTCATGCATCCATCTTGAGCTCAAGTGTCTTGCAAATGTGTCATCCATATAGCCATTACAGGAATTTCTGATTTTGTCCAAAAATACTCTTAAATCCCAATTTTTACTAAAGTTTCTAAAAAGTGAAAACTTAATCTAATTACCTGAATATGAAAAATAAGGGTAAAATGAAGCATATATGAGTGAAATAAGGTGTAATATGATGGTAATTAAGTGGGTTTACGATAAACAAAAATGACCAAAATTGAGGGCCAACATCTCCCTCTTGCTGATTCTCAAGCATGTCCTCATGCTTGTCTTTGTTTCATTGATCTTTTGCCTCTATATGCTGACATCCCTTGCTGTTCTACCTATGGATCTACCTCCTGATGTAGAATCCTTTGCTTGTGCTACTTGAAGAAATATAATAAGCCTCTTCATTTCCTCCTCTGCCAATTCAATTGGAGCACGTCAAGGATTAACTAAATTCTTTGTCATGCGATTCATGTCCATTACCATACTTTTGGAGATGTGTCTAAAATTTTTCTTTGATTTTGGAAGAGGGTAGTAATTTCTTTTATATGAACCCGATGAGTATCCTTATGCAACCCATTCCTTTGTAATTTCCATTTCTTAATGCCCAATAACCAAAACCACTATTTTTGCCTAATTTATGCTATTGGTATGATATGAATTTCAAAGTAATTATCATTCAAGTCTTTCCAAAGTAATGATCATTCAATTCTAGCAATGCCAGTGAAGTTACATTATACAAGTAGCAACAATTTTTTTTAACCATTTTCTTATAAACCACAAACTAGGTTTCTTTGAAATTTTACAAAAGTATTTCTCCCACTCCATTGCTTCTCTTCACCAAAAATGGGAAGTACCCTCATCACAGATTTTGAGAAAAAGACAAATTGTTTATAGGTGACATTGCTTGATTCCTTCAAAAATGAAAGTTCTTTTGGCTTGAACGTTTCTGGGTTTATTCATCTTATATCAATGCATCTTCCCTCAAAATTTTGCATCAAATGGATATACAGTTTAAAAGTAATCAACTATTTTTGAAAATGCAACTATTTGCTTACCAAGATTGTAATATTTCTCAAAATTTTTGAACTAGAATGTTGATTTGCTGGACTAATATGTAAATTTCAACCACTGTTGAATACCCACAAAGATGAGGAGAAATTCCTGAACTTGTAATGTCAAATTTCTAAGCTAAGACACTACCTTTGTTTTTGTTGCTTGTGGAGAGAAGGCTTTGTTTTAATGCTTTTAAAACACCTTTCTGGAAAATAACTTGTCAAAATGCCTCTGAGAACAATCTTCTGATTGCTACCATCTTTATAAATTAAATTATGGAAATTACAATTTTTTTTAAATTAACCCTCTCTGCCTTCAATTTTTAAGAATCAACACCATACTTTCTCTTTCAGAAATCGAATTCAGGAAATCAATTAACCTTCTTTGTCTTCTGCTGCAAATAATATCAAAACAAGGTCCTCTATTTGTAAATCTGAGTTAAGAAAAAATCTGACTGTTGAAAGATTATAAAAATATCTCCATTGTCAAAATAAAATCTTTCACTATTTTGCAAAATAGTGCTTTACCCTCATGAAAACTCTCTCTGTTTTAACAAAACTGCGTACTTTGTATACAACTGAAGTTTACTACATTTTCATATGCAAATAATTGATAAATATGCACAAGGAAATCATTTAGGATACCTGGTCTTTAATTTAATCCAAGAAAACTTGTAAAAATTTCTGGAAAATGGTTGTTTTCCTTTATTTTGAAAGAAAAATGAGTTCTTTGCCCCTTTTAAAAAATTCACTGTGTAAAAGATAATAAAAATCATCTTAATAGTGCTCATGAATTCATACTCTGTCCTTCTTCTTCGAAGATCCTTTCAAATTCATTCATTGTGTATAAGATTCTTTACAAAAATATGATCACTATGTATGAAAAATATGCTCATTGTTTCCATAAATTGAATTTACATGGAGAAATTTCTAAGCTCAATGAATATACCTGATCTTGGAGTGGCCTTGTGATGACTCTGAGTTAATGATTTTTTTTTCTCCTGTGTTAACACAATGGAAATTCAATTAGAACTCCTCTTTAATCTTATCAAGGATTCACTTTTCTCACAGGTGGCAACTAGTCGAGTTAAATGATGGCACACTCGGGCTCAATGGTGGAAAAGACCCGATTTTCTAACTAGAGTTTTATGATACTTATCAAAACTATCCCGAGATTTACTAACCATAAACTCTGTTCAACATTCGTAAAAATCCAGAATCAATATTTACTTGCCTCTTCTGTGCAATTCTTGGAGTTTGTTGGAGTGCTTTAATCCACTCGGCGAACGGAAATCTTGGTCTTCAACTCATGTTAAAACTGATGCCTATCCTTCCTATTTTTCCACAACCTCCTCTCCTATTTCTTACATTGCTCTTTCTTATTCAATTATAGCTCTACTCTCTCTCAATTTGAAGTTCCAGGCCCCTTTTATTTTATGGCTTCAATCGCTGAGAGTGTGTGTTATGGTTCTGCGTAGTTGTAGATCTGTGTTATTTTCTGCAGCCTCACAATAGCTCTGCGTTAAGCTATCATTTTTCTTCAAGTTAGAGTATTTTTTCGTAGCCGGGAATGTTTCACTACGGCTCCAGATTTTTTCTACAGCTCTCAGGGTTCCAAACAACATAATTCTCTGAGTTGCAAATTTCTTCTTTGAAAATTTTGACCATTTTGATTCGACCCTTTGATGTTGATTTCAATGCTGCCATGATTTAACATTTGTTTCATAAAACTTTGAATTCATATGTACTATGGCTCAACGTAAAATTTGCATCATGGTTTGTATATTAGAGTTTTGAATAACCACTAATATTTACATTTTGAATAGTTACAACCGTAAGAATCTTTGCTTATCCACCATATGTGAATGTTGCATATTCATGTTTTTATCATTGTTGTCTTGTGTCCATTTTTTTCTTCATATCCTCTTGTATTTGATTTTAAAATGATCATAGTTTTTTAGGTCATTTTTAAATCAAAATTTTTACAATGATACTAACCCTTTCTTGTCTTTTGATTTTGTTGATGTTGGTGGTCAGCATCTAAGAGCAGGCTTCAAGAGTTTGAGTTTCATTGAATGAACTCAACATCAGGTGAATTTTCACTTTGCTTTGACTTGAACATTTGTATTCACATCCTATAATATGAATTTGACTTTGAAAATTACTTCATCCATGGAGTTCACTCCTTCATTCTTCCTATGACCTGCAAAAACATAGCACTTGCCTGCAATACAACATTAGATGATGGAGGAAGAGAGGTGTACAATCTATTCTTACAATAAATATGTAAATCATTACAAACATTTCTTAGAAAACAAGTCCAAAGATGATATACAAACAAAATGCATTTATTTACCCCTTGAGGAATGGTGGCCAGCCTAGACCTCCTAGCGATATTGTGTTTACAAAATATTCATTTTATATCCAATTAGAGTGATTCCAAAGCCAAGTTGAAGTAAATTCATATGGCTACATCCAGTATAAACAGGTTTTCAAAAGGGTTTAAAATGATATGGTAAAACGTATAAGGAGTGCCATGTTTGATAGAGTTGCTTGTTAATTTTTAACTAGACCAATAGTCAATATTTGAAGCGTAACGTTTTCGATAAATATCGGATAAATATAATTCCACTTGGAGATTAAATTATATTCATTTTTATATTTTCCAGTAGAAACATATTTTAAAAATTCTTAGGCTTGATATCACAAAATTGGTGATGAACAGACCTAGGAGGCAGAGTTTTACTATAATGTTTTAAAGACATGTAGTCACTAAATGTGGCATAAACTTTTCATTTCACCTCCAAATGGGATGGTTCAAATTTTGACTTAAATTAGACTTGAATATATATCTCCCATATAAACATGTTTTGAAAATAATATGATTTGATATGTCAAATATGCCAATGAACAGTCAAGACCTAGAATTGTCACCATGCAGATTTTTCGACAAGCAGTTAGTACTTCAAGAATAACTTTTTCATATGATATCTGATTGAAGTGATTCAAATTGATTTGGAAACTAAATTCCAAGGGCTATCTGCCCTATGAATTTCAGATAAAAATGTTTCCATTAGACACCTCAAATAGGGGTTGTACTAACTCTGTCCTCAACATTTCACTTGAGACCTAGTTTTGATTTTGATCACATTTTTATTTGTGATATAAATTGAGAACTTCAAAATGGATTCCAAAACTATATTTCAAGAGATATGTAAAAAAACCGTGATTTCATAATAATCCTATATGGTTACCCAAAATAGAATTTTTCTTACCGCATTTTGCCATGTAATCCTTTCAAATGAATATTGAACAATGATTTGAAGAATTTATTATGGAAGTCTTATTGTGAATTCATTTTACTTGTTTATTTATTCTATTCTATCCTATTCTATTTTAGAAAAATAATTCATTCTCTCAAGTATAAGAGAATTTCTAGTGCATCCATTTTCGCAACAAGATCATAAATAAACTCATATCCAAATTTGAAA
This sequence comes from Pinus taeda, assembly GCA_000404065.3. Lineage (NCBI taxonomy): Eukaryota > Viridiplantae > Streptophyta > Pinopsida > Pinales > Pinaceae > Pinus > Pinus taeda. The sequence goes on along the minus strand of APFE031600227.1, from coordinate 31,155 downwards.
AATATACTTTAATGAAATTTTGGACATGAAAATTTATTTGATCATAAAGATTTGATGAGAAAGAATGTTGAAGAATAGAGTAGTGTTGTAGCCTATTCTTTAACATCATTTTTTAGATCTTGTCTTGCAAATGGATTTGGTAGTTTTTTTTATTTTATGTTTTTGTTGGGGGGTTTTGTTTTGGAAACCTAATTTTAGGATCTCTATTTCTAGGCATAAAGAAACATAACTAAGATAAATGTATACTAAATAAATTTTTAGTGTTTTTTTTTTTATCTTGTATTTGACTATGTCGGTAATTGTCTCCCTGGCAACGACGCCAAAATGTTGGGCTAATTTATTAACATAAATTAACACAAGTATTTAATTATCAATCCGGATTTGTAAAACTTGGAGGCAAATCCACAATATATGGACATCGGATATAATCAAGTTTAGAAGATAAAACTTGAAGATTTAAAGAAGTACATATTACAAATATAAACCTATTTTAACAATTTCTAATTCATTTATGTAATATATGAGGGAAGAAGCTCCTAACTTAGGAGAACCAGGTTGTCCTTCCCTACAATACTACTTTCATGAAGATAAATCTAAGAGCACTAATTAACAATGGCTTATGATGCAGAAGATGTAAAAGAGGAGGCTCCTAACTAAGGAGGTCCAAATTGTCCTTCTTCACAATCCTACTATATCACAATCACCATTGCTTCAAACCAGAAATGCATAAATAACTTCAAATGAGAAGTGGAGAATGAAATTCAGTTTTAGTTCAAGATCAAATAGAAGGGGAATTTAACTTAAATTCCTTTGTGTCCCTTCATATGTAGATTAGAATTAAACCAATATTCATTCAACAATCATCACACATCTAAATGCATTTGAAACAAAAACTAGTCTATGAAAACTATGAAAATTGAACCAAGAAGTGTATTTAGCTTGGTGTGGGGGCCCTCCACCCTTGCCTTGCACACTTGAAGAAATGTCAGCTACAACAACTTCAGTAAATCAACCAATCATGAACAACAAATTGGAATGAAACAAGATCTTCAAATTAGCTCCTAACTCAAATTATACAAAGGTTACATATGAATTCCATTCCAAAAGCCATTAAAGTCTTGGCTTTAATAGAGGTTTAATGAAACAAACTGATCTATATTATCTCTAACACTCATATCTACTCATATCCACTTATCTAAGTCGAACTCATCCAATTCATCCCAAGAAATATGTTCAATCCCATAAAATCTCAAAACTACCCTATTTCCTAGGGATTTTTTGGTGACTAGTCATGTTTGATCAGCCTTGACCGGGCCTAATAAAGCTTGTTCTGGTCGAACCAAGTGGAATTAGCTTAGTATTAGTTCCCAAGCTGTCCATCCATGCATCAAACTTGAGCCCAAGTGTCCTGCAAACATGTCATCCACATAGCTATTATGGGAATTTCTGATTCAGTCCAAAATTGCACTTGAAACTCAATTTTCATAAAAACTTCTAGAAATTGCAAAATTAAAATTAAAGACCTGAATATGCATAAAATACATCAAAATGAGATGGATTTGATGGAAAATGGATGGAAAATATAAGGATTAAGTAGGTTTCCCTAAGCAAAAATAGACAAAAACTGAGGGCCAACAGACCTATTCATTGTTATTTTTCATCAAGATCCAATGAAAAGAACGAGGCAAGGGGGTTCAATCTACAAAAAAGGGGAATATTTCAAACTAGACCATGGAAAAGAGGGCAGATGTCAAGATTGAGAGATTGGGACAAGTTGCTCGAGGACTCAACTCCAAAAAATTGATTATCAAACCATGAGCAATCCATCCGAACTACGAAATGGGCTAAAGCAGTATCCTACCATTGTCCTTTGACATCCATATGAAGCATTCATTAACTGGAGTGACAATAAATAGGAGTGAGTTGCATATAACTATAATTCATATCCATGTTGTCCTTGCTACGTGGTTGAATGTCAACTTACCTTGCTTTGACCATTGGTATGATTCATAATCATATGCAGTTAAGTGGATATCATGGTATTCATTGATCATGGTTACAATTGTTTATAAATAAAACCCTCCCTTTTCTCCTTAAAACTTTGTTTTCTCTTTTGTCAATAAGTGATTTGTGGTCCCAAAGGATGTGATACCACTTGAATTTCTTGAATTTTCCACTTATGCAATGAATCATGCCCAAGAGGGAAGAGAGATAGATGTCTCAAGGAGTGGATTCCTATATCAAGTGTGAGTTACCAAACACCTTTAATTCCCTATTATGTAAGTTGATGATTAATTTGAGGCTTTGAAATAATCACTTTGTTGGTTTCCATCTCTTCCTTTTATTTTCCCACTGTTAACTCCTATTTTTCTTTGATAGAAAAGGATTTGAATCAAATCTTTAAATCTTAACCCTAACGTTACCAAGAGACTCCTCCTTAGTCCTGGGTGTGGCATTTGTGCATCAATTAACGATAGTGTTCTCTTCAAAGTATATGAATACAAGACTTTTTTTTTATGGCTGGTGGGCTCCTCCTCACAAGACAAAGGGTCGAATAGTCCTATAAAACTCATTTGGATTTCCATTTTTGTGCGCAACTAACATTAGAATTATATTGTCTTTTTTTCCAAGGCTTCGATATTTTTATCTAAGTGGAATACTTTCAAAGAGGTAAAATTGTTTTATGAAATGCTTAAAGCTTAAGAGTTTGAAAGAAGATTTTGAACATGATCTAAATTTTTATTTACTTATCTTAAAATTTAGTTTCATAAATTGTGATTAAATATTAATTAATTGAGATTTTGAGCTTCTTTGTAACACTATTTTGATTGGTGATTTTGTTCAAATTTTTATGTGTTTTCACAAACATGCTATGATATCTATAACTCTTAAGAGGTTGCATGTTTTCTTTTGGTGGTCATTTACAAATTCAATGTCCCTAAGTCAAGTTTTTGTTGTTGTGTCTTTTGGAGGCTTCTAGTCACTTTGTTATACTTAAACTTCATCCTTTAGATGACACCAATTTGTATGATGCTATATCCTTTTAGAGGCTTGTTTGATGGAAGAGTTTCATATGGATTTAAGCATTCTTTCAATCTTATTTGGATTTGGGTTCAATCATGTTTATCCACACTCATGCAACAAAGTTTCTTCATTTTGCAATTATTTAAAAGGATTTGTTTCATTTGGCCAGTATGTGGAAGTTTTTAACTTTTGCAATTTCAATTGCATGTCTTTGTCTCATTAGGGATATACTATTTCTTTCATTATCAATAAGAAAGATTTTTGTTGTTACCCACCACCTACGGGTGACACCCATAGAAGAAATTTTTTCTCTTAGATGGTCCTCAGCTGGCAGCAAGCCTTGTAGCCACCAGATACCTCGATATTCCACCATCTCCACCACTTGAGCCAACCATTATGTCCCTCACCCATCTGTCATGATCGTATGTTTGAAGGTGGACCTTCCAAACTCAAAGCTATGGTTCTTCATTATGTAGTTGGGTACTTTTGTTTACTTATCATGGACACTTTTGGGCATGGATTGGTTGTGGGATTCCACTGAAAGAATGGATTTGGTTTGTACCTTTGTCTCCTTTATCCAACTTGGTGGTTAACCTTGTATCCTAGTCCCATGGGATCTCCTTTATTGCCTCCCGCCTTTAGCAATTCCACTACATGGGAGATCTCGATTTTCATTGCGTGGTCCCACTTCTCGACACCATATACATCACTCCCCTCCACTTATTATAACCATGTTTCATATATTTCTCGTCCGGGTCCACATTTGTCTATTGGGCCACAAGGAGTTAGCTTCTCCCTCCCATTGTCCACACTTTGAGGTGGGCCTAAAACGATGCCCCATAGGTCAATGCAACTAGAAATAAAGTAAAAAACATAATTTGACCACTTTCAATAGGAAATGTACGATAAAATGCAAAAGATGGTTGAGACATACAAATTTAGCACGTGGGCAAAAGCCAAACATGAGCTCTACCACCATCATTATGGCCATCGCTCTGGTTCTTAGGGAACTCATATCGGCCCCCTACATAATTAAGAAACCCATGATTGCCCCAACCCCTCGTTAGCGATGAACTAGCCAACCTTGAGGGGGTATTCAATGATATATCTCTCGCATCATGCTCTCTTTCTCTGGAGCCCCAAGTAGTTATAAAAGAAAATCAATAAAAAGGAAAAAGGCACATAAAGAAGGGTGGAAATACAAAGTTCAGGGTAACTTTTGCACCATGGTTGCTCCTCCTACATCTATACACCCAAATGTGGACTTCCCTTATCATAGTTACCCTTGTACTATGACATGTGGCTTGGAGACTCCCCCTAATTCCCCCACTTCGCTCCACCTTTATATCACATGGCACCTACCACTTGAGGGATGCACCATGGACCTATCACTCTCTTTGAGGTTGAAACCACCTAAAATGGTCCTTGATTAACCTCCTTCTTGAAATTGGAGACACATGTATGCTCTAAAGCCCATTATGGATGAGAATTCCACCATGAAGTGTCCACTTGGTTCCATTAGTTGTAAACTTATTTATTCAATTACACTAATGACTTGTTGTATTGGAAGGCAAGGAAACACATTGGATCTTATACAGGATTGTAGGTGGGTCTTCATCTTGGGGTTTTGTCTCCCTATACGAGGTCAAAGCCCTACAAAGGGTTATCAATGGCGGCCAAGTCACACCAGTGCCAATATCACCAATCTACTCCATGTAATTCTGAACTTTACATTCAATACAACAATATTTCAGGAAACATTGAACATGTGCATTCAATATAAGAATATGAATTTTTTTTGATGAATTCCATGAGAGATTTTCCTCTTACGGTCCACTCTTTATCTCACCTCATTTCAGAAATCCAATTGCATACGCTTCAACTTAAAAAATAATGTATGCAATAAAATAATGCTTTGACACACTCATTTAAATGCTTGTCCCAGTGTTTTAATCCTTCATGTTTATACCCATATAACAATTGATTCTTTCCTTTGTCACATTCAATGCCCAACAATAAAATACCCACACAACTGGGCAATCCAGAAGCAGGCCAAAAGGGGATTCAAAATGACATGCAGTCTTTCAAAATTTAAATTTTTTTATGAGACGCTACGAAATCATTTCGTAGCGCTTGTTTTTCAATTTATTGTTTCGTCACTATGAAATGATTTTATATCGCCCATTAAAATCATGTATTGAAGTTTCAGGGAAGATGAATCGGCTTGAATCCTTCCAAAGAAACTTTCATGTCCCTAACTAACCCCTCAACACAATATACAATTTACCTAGCTTCCTTCATTGGAGTTTGCAATGCTAAATTTGTTAATCGAACAAACAATGAAATAGGGTTTTTATTTTCAGAATTCCAAACAAGGTACTTTGTCTTTGTAACAACACTCAAATCGTTGTAATGCCAAGAATCATTATTCTAGAACACAAAACATTCCTCCATGGGGTTTTGGAACCATTACAACAAGAATGCCAAAGATACATGAATAACCACACAGTGATTGAATTTACAAGATTCAAATTCTTAATATAAATCGGTTCAACAAGCTACAAGTTTTCATAAACTAACCAATGTCAATGCACATGAATAAAAAAAAAGCAAGTAACAATAGCTCATAAGTAGACACCAATTTGGTTTAAACACATGGATTCGATTCAATCTCAAGTCATGTAACAGTCACACAATTTACAGTCTAAATTCTTGTTCATTTACACCATTCACATAGAATTACCTTCCAGTTCACACAGATTGAAGGTATGGGCGAGTCTACAAACTTTAGAATTGTAATACCTAGAGAAACAATGGGTTCCTCTCTTCTCGTCCTCTCTTCTCCTCACTCAGGAACTTCTCCTCTCCAAACACTCATTTCTTATTGTTACCCAAAAGAAAGTGATCGTGGCAACCAAGAGTCACAAAGGGTGAATCTTTTCCACTTCTCCACAAAATAATGGAAACTTAAAACTATTTTTTTTACATTAGAAATACCTTCTCCAACTTATTCTAAAAAAACCAAAACTCCCTCCTAAATTAAACATAAAATTTCTTAACCAATATTTCATGGTGCGGCTGCACGCGCCGTTACGTGGAAAGTAGAGGATTGACAGAGTCAAAATGCTCAGAGAGGCTTGCCTATTCAAAACGAAGAGCTGGTCATACTTGGCACTGAATGTGGAACGCTATCAATATCAAAATTTACAATCGAGGTTGTTTTTAAGTGTGGTTTTTTGGAAAATTTTCTGATAATTTTTTCTTTAAAATCTAATAAAAATTTATTGAAATTGTAAATTTAATAAGTAACTAATACACAAGTTAAATACCTTAAAAAATATTCAAATGTTAAATTATATATTAAATCAAAAAATCAATTTAAATAACATAAATTTAGACTAAATTGAGACACCTGAAAATTCAAAAATCAAGCTCCATTTACAATCCAATTTACCCTCCTTTCAGCAAAGTCAAGACATTAATAATTATGTGTTGAACGAAAGGTGTTTGACTTAATATTTAATTATTTATAAGCTTACTTTCTATTAAGTATGGTTGGCAAGATAAAGTCAGATTGAGATGTATTTGATCGAAAGGTGTTTGACTTAATATTTAATTATTTATAAGTGGAACTTTCTATTAAATATCGTTGGCAAGATTTTAATGTTTTATTGAAACGTGTTTCATTTTCATATTTATTTATCTTGTTCCTGCTTTCTTTTACCAACACAGAAACATTTTATTAACTAACAGCTATATTCCACGCAGGGTTGGAATTTGATGGGCAAAATGCCCGTCACAAGGCATTTTGACCGTATTTCACGTTTACAAATTTTAAAAAGCTGTTTTTTGTGATAGGCTTTCAAAGTTCTAAAACGTATTTTTTACTGTTCACTTTTTTGTAAAAACGTCATTACTACCCTCTCAAACAACAGTCTTATAAAGAAGTGCAGTAATATTTGGAATTCTCTAATATTTCTTTTTATTGAAATAAATTAATTTCATGTTATTTAAAGTTATAGGTGTATGTT
>APFE031600227.1:0-23689 GCA_000404065.3 Pinus taeda | reverse complement strand
TTTATATTTAAATAAATTAAGTTTATTGGGTTTATTAAAATTGAACTTTATCTAGATTTCGTGATATTATGATGATGTAGATTTCGTGATATTATGATGGTGGAGAGGATGGGCATTGTGGAGGATAGTTTTTTGTCAACTCCAAAGTTTTTAAGATGGAATTTTTTTTTTGAAGTTTTTTGTTTATTTGGTGAAAGAAATCTATTTGTTTTTACTGAAATTGTAACATTTAAATTATCTAATAGAAAGCCAAATTGAGAAATTAAAATAGGAGTAGATTGATTGCAATAACAATGAGTTGGGTGTGAGTAAAATAGATTTCTAGATTTACTCATAATTTTTGTATATGTGTTTGGGAGAAGCACTGAATCTAGATGGTTGGGGAGTTATGGGTCCCATCCATGAGCAAAACAACCTTTATGATTCAACAAATCATTTAGTCATGGTCACGTTGTTTTTTTCTTATTATAAATATGTGAGAAAAATTAACACAATGGTGTGATTGAAAAGTATTTTTTTAATTAAACCTTTATTGATGAAAGGTCGATTTATTATCAAAACATTTTGATTGAAGAGCAAAATTCTAGACATAACGTTCCTTGACGGCCAACATAAAAACCCAAAACGTCAAAAAAAAATTATTTGACAGGTAATAAAGAATCCAAATTCCAACCCTGATTCCAGTTCACAACGTAGGATGCCCACACATGTTAAAAATAATTCAAAATATATCACTAATAAAGTGTGGGATCATTATTATTGAAAAAATAAATTAGTGCGGTTGTATGAAAGAAGATTAGTATTATTTATATAAAACATTAAAAAGGAAATATAATTAAAATTAATGTGGTGGGTTTATTGGTGTTGGGAAATTTTTTTATGGGATTTTATTTTGATGTTTGGAGAGTTTTGGTTGAAGTTTATTAGACAAAGGAGCTAATTATAGTTATTGTTAATTTATTGCATGCAAAGTAGTGAGTCAAAATTGATTTATGTGATATTGTTTTAAGATTTTTAAATGTTTCTTGGATTGTTGCCTTGAATATATCTATTTTTTTTGTTGCAGTGAATTTTTTATCAATATTTCATACATCAGATTTAAACTAGTTTTTTGCTTGCTGAGGGTGTCTAGGTGTTGATGAGAGCTCATTAAGAATTTAATAATGGCGACTTCAAGCCTTTGAAGGGAGAGACAAAATTCAATTGCTTCATGGTTGTCCAACGAGATTATATCCATAAGCAACAGTGTAGAGAAACAATAACAGAGGCGCAAAGAAAATTTCCAAAAAGGCCAGATAAAATATTTCACTAAACTAGAAATGTCTCCCAAATATGATCTATTCATTGTTATTTTTGCATCAAGATCCAATGAAAAGAATGAGGCAAGGGGGGTTCAATCTACAAAAAAGGGGAATATTTCAAACTAGACCATGGAAAAGGGGGCAGACGCCAAGATTGAGAGATTGGGACAAGTTGCTCCAAGACTCAACTCCAAAAAATTGATTATCAAACCATGAGCAATCCATTCGAACTATGAAATGGGCTAAAGCAGTATCCTACCATTGTCCTTTGACAATAAATAGGAGTGAGTTGCATATAACTATAAGTCATATCCATGTTGTCTTTGCTACGTGGTTGAATTTCAACTTACCTTGCTCTGACCATTGGTATGATTTGTAATCATATGTAGTTAAGTGGATATCATGGTATTCATTGATCATGGTTACAATTGTTTATAAATAAAACCCTCCCTTTTCTCCTTACAACTTTGTTTTCTCTTTTGTTAATAAGTGATTTGTGTTCCCAAAGGATGTGATACCACTTGAATTTCTTGAATTTCCCACTTTTGCAATGAAGCATGCCCAGGATGGAAGAGAGATAGATGTCTCAAGGAGTGGATTCCTATATCAAGTCCTTTATTATCATGTGTGAGTTACCAAATACCTTTAATTCCCTATTACGTAAGTTGATGATTAATTTGAGGCTTTGAAATAATCACTTTGTTGGTTTCCATCTCTTCCTTTTATTTTCCCACTGCTAACTCCTATTTCTCTTTGATAGAAAAGGATTTGAATCATATCTTTAAATCTTAACCCTAACATTACCAAGAGACTCCTCCTTAGGCCTGGGTGTGGCATTTGTGCATCAACTAACGATAGTGTTCTCTTCAAAGTATATGAATACAAGACCTTTTTTTTTTTTCTTTTTTCTTTTTTCTTTTTTATATGGCTAGTGGGCTCCTCCTCACAAGACAAAGGGTCGAATAGTCCTATCAAACTCATTTGGATTTCCATTTTTGTGCGCAACTAACATTAGAATTATATTGTCATTTTTTCCAAGGCTTCAATATTTTTATCTAAGTGGAATACTTTCAAAGAGGTAAAATTGTCTTATGAAATGCTTGAAACTTAAGAGTTTAAAAGAAGATTTTGAACATGATCTAAATTTTTATTTACTTATCTTAAAATTTAGTTTCATAAATTGTGATTAAAATATTAATTAATTGAGATTTTGAGCTTCTTTGTACCACTATTTTGAATGGTGATTTTGTTCAATTTTTTATGTGTTTTCACAAACATGCTATGATATCTATAACTCTTAAGAGGTTGCATGTTTTCTTTTGGTGGTCATTTAGAGATTCAATGTCCCTAAGTCAAGTTTTTGTTGCAATGTCTTTTGGAGGCTTGTAGTCACTTTGTTATACTTAAACTTCGTCCTTTAGATCACACCAATTTGTATGATGTTATATCCTTTTAGTGGTTTGTTTGATGGAAGAGTATCATATGGATTTAAGCATTCTTTCAATCTTATTTGGATTTGGGTTCAATCATGTTTATCCACACTCATGCGACAAAGTTTCTTCATTTTGCAATTAGTTAAAAGGCTTTGTTTCATTTGGCCAGTATGTGGAAGTTTTTAACTTTTTCAATTTCAATTGCATGTCTTTGTCTCACTGGAATCATTAGGGATATACTATTTCTTTCATTATCACTAAGAAAGATTGTCGTTGTTATCCACCACCTACAGGTGACACCCATAGAAGAAATTTTTTCTCCTAGATGGTCCTCAACTAGCAACAAGCATCCCCTTGCAGCCACCAAATACCTCGATGTGCCACCATCTCCACCACTTGAGCCAACCATTACGTCCCTCACCCATCTGTCATGATCGTATGTTTGAAGGTGGGCCTTCCAAACTCGAAGGCATGGTTTTTCATTATGTAGTTGGGTACTTTTGTTTACTTATCATGGACACTTTTGGGCATGGATTGGTGGGGGGATTCGATAGAAAGAATGGCTTTGGTTTTTACCTTTGTCTCCTTTATCCAACTTGGTGGTTAACCTTGTATCCTAGTCCCATGGGATCTCCTTTATTGCCTCCCAGCTTTAGGAGTTCCACTACATGGGAAATCTCGATTTTCATTGCGTGGTCCCACTTCGCGACACCATATACATCACTCCCCTCCACTTATTATAACCCTGTTTCATATATTTCTTGTCTAGGTCCACATTTGTCTATTGGGCCACAAGGAGTTAGCTTCCCCCTCCCCTTTTCCACACTTTGAGGTGGGCCAAAAATGATGCACCATAGGTCGATGCAACTAGAAAGAAAGTAAAAAATGTAATTTGGCCACTCTCAATAGGAAATGTACGATAAAATGCAAAAGATGGTCGAGACATACAAATTTAGCAGGTGGGCAAAAGCCAAACATGAGCTCTACCACCATCATTATGGCCATCGCCCTAGTTCTTAGGGACCTCATATCGGCCCCATACATCATTAAGAAACCCACGATTGCCCCAACCCCTCCTTGGCGATGAACTAGCCAACCTTAAGGGGATATTCAATGATATTTCTCTCGCATCATGATCTCATCCCCTGGAGCCCCGAGTAGCTATAAAAGAAAATCAATAAAAAGGAAAAATGCACATAAAGAAGGGTGGAAATACAAAGTTCAAGGTAACTTTTGCAACATGATTTCTCCTCCTACATCCATACAACCAAATGTGGGCTTCCCTTGTACTATGACATGTAGCTTGGAGACTCCCCCTAATTCCCCCACTTCACTCCACATTTATATCACATGACACCTACCACTTGAGGGATGCACCATGGACCTGTCACTCCCTTTGAGTTTGAAACCACCTAAAAGGGTCCTTGATTAACCTCCTTCTTGAAATTGGAGACACATGTACACTCTAAAGCCCATTATGGATGAGAATGCCACCATGAAGTGTCCACTTGGTTCCATTAGTTGTAAACTTATTTACTCAATTACACTAATGATTTGTTGTATTGGAAGGAAAGGAAACACATTGGATCTTATACAGGATTGCAGGTGGGTCTTCATCTTGGGGTTTTGTCTCCCTATACGAGGTCAAATCCCTACAAATGGTTATTGATGGTGGCCAAGTCACACCAATGCCAATATCACCAATCTACTCCACGTAATTTTGAACTTTACATTCAATACAACAATATTTCAAGAAACATTGAACATGTGCACTCAATATAAGAATATGAATTTGTTTTGATGAATTCCATGAGAGATTTTCCTCTTACTCTCCACTCTTTATCTCACCTCATTTCAGAAATCCAATTGCATACACTTCAACTTTACAAATAATGTATGAATAAAAATAATGCTCTGACACACTCATTTAAGTGTTTGTCCCAGTGTTTTAATCCTTCATGTTTATACCCATATAACAATCGATTCTTCCCTTTGTCGCATTCAATTCCCAACAATAAAATACCCACACAACTGGGCAATACAGAAGTAGGCCAAAAGGGGATTCAAAATGACATGTAGTCTTTCAAAATTAATTTTTTTTTATCAGATGCTACGAAATCATTTCGTAGCGCCTGTTTTTTAATTTATTGTTCCGTCACTATGAAATGATTTTGTATTGCCCATTAAAATCATGTATTGAAGTTTCAGGGAAGATGAATCGACTTGAATCCTTCCAAAGAAACTTTCATATCCCTAACTAACCGCTCAACACAATATACAATTTACCTAGCTTCCTTCATTGGAGTTTGCAATGCTAAATTTGTCAATCGAACAAACTTTCAAATAGGGTTTTTATTTTTCAGAATTCAAAATAGGGTACTTTGTCTTTGTAACAACACTCAAATCATTGTAATACCAAGAATCATTATTCTAGAACACAAAACATTCCTCCATGGGGTTTTGGAACCATTACAACAAGAATGCCAAAGATACATGAATAACCACACAGTGATTGAATCTACAAGATTCAAATTCGTAATATAAATCGGTTCAACAAGCTACAAGTTTTCATAAACTGACCAATGTCAATTCACATGAATAAAAATCGCAAGTAACAATAGCTCATAAGTAGACACCAATTTGGTTTAAACACATGGATTCGATTCAATCTCAAGTCATGTAACAATAACACAATTTATAGTGTAAATTCTTGTTCATTTACGCCATTCAGATAAAATTACCTTCCAGTTCACACAAATTGAAGGTATGGGTGATTCTACAAAGTTTAGAATTGTAATACCCAAAGAAACAATGGGTTCCTCTCTTCTCCCCACTCAAGAACTTCTCCTCTCCAAACACTCTTTTCTTATTGTTACCCAAAAGAAAGCGATCGTGGCAACCAAGAGTCACAAAGGGTGAATCATTTCCCCTTCTCCACAAAATAAGGGAAACTTAAAACTAATTTTTTTACATTAGAAAATACCTTCTCCAACTTATTCTAAAAAAAAAAAACTCCCTCCTAAATTAAACTTAAAATTTCTTAACAAAATTCCCCCCCAGCTCTACCATGTGACCATCCCATCACATTGGTAAGCTTTGGTCCAAACTTCATCAAATTTTGTGCTCAGCCTATGCACCTACATCAAACTCCCAAGGTGAAAAATTTTCATGGTCTCTTAACCATGTGCTGATGAAGTGAGTCTTCCTCCATCCCAAAATTTATGTTCTAGTTGTTCCCTCTCCTTGTCATGTTGTTGCTCCACTGTTTTCTCTTGTTTTAGTATTCCTCCTCCTTTGTTGATGAAAACTTGCTCTATCCTCTACAATATGTTTTCCTTTATTCTCCTATGCCCTACATACCTCTTCTGCTGAGGCTTCTTCAACACCAACTTCCTTATTCTCTTTATTTCCACATCCAATCTATCCTCTGGCTAGCACAACCCATTATTTCTTGTCTGAAATTCATTGTTGTCCTCCACTAACACATCAAGATAACAATTACTTGGAACTGCTTTCGCCATCGTCTTCATTTTATGTTGGAACTCATCACCACTACTGTCTATTTTTTGTTGCCTTTTTTCCATGGAAAAATTTTCCTTATCATCTCTTGGATTGTTATAATTCACTTTATTCTTTGTCCTTGGATTATTCAACCAATTTTATAAAAACATAAATTCAGTTGCGATTTTTTCGGTGCCTTTTCATCAATCTTGCAGGTCCTCTCCCAATGGTTCTTGTACTTCATTAATTAATGTATTTCCAAGCAATTTCATTTTTTCCCGTACATTTGCATACACAAACCAATTATCTATTTTAAAAATACGAGACTTTGAAGTTTCCTTTGTTTCTTTTAGCGTCTCTCCCTCTTGTAGAGCTAAAGTTTCCAAGCTTCCCATCAAACCTTCATATTCTTCATCCACTATAACAACATCCTCATTAATATCCACACACGTGTTCATCACCCTCAATTTTTTCTTCCATGGCTTCATTTGCCCATGGTGCATACTCTTCATCTTCACTGTCCTTTGTCTTCCTTCCAGCCTGTATAACAATTCTTAGTGACTATTTCTCCTCTCTACACAAAAAAATCAATGTTATGTCCTTCATCTAGAACAACTCTTGCATTCATACACCAAAATCAAATTCATCATGGCCTATTTTCTCCATTAACACCTCAACCATCATATGTTGAAATTCCGCATAGCTTGTGAGACTCTCAACTAGTCTCTCATGAACATTTTCTTCATGTTGATCTTCAGTTTCGAAATGGCCCATGAGAATTTCAACTAGTCTCCTTTCAACATTATTATTATCTCTTTCTTCAAGATTTACTCCTTGTTTAAGTTCAAAAAAAATAAAATTAAATAAATAAATAAATAAAAATTCTTCAACAATTGTCCTTTTCTGCAGCTCAACTCCTTTAAGCTTTTCCTCCAACTGAGCATTTATCTTTTGTTCAAACTCCTTGAGTTTCTCCATAAACTGAGAATTTTATCTGTGTCTCAAATTCACCTACAATAAATTCCATTTTATTCTCTTCTAGAGAGTCCATCTGTCACTAGGGCTTCACTGAGGAAGAAATACTATATCATGTGCGTTCATATTGGGGTAAAAATAAAAATATAAAAATAAAATATAAAAACATTATATTGACTATATAACGAGGAACACATGTTTCATTAAATTTGGAATTAAATAGTGGATCTAGAATTTTAAAATAACTAAAAAATTCAATTCTGGTGATGTCCTTGTAATAAAATGTTCCCAATTTTAATGAAATATGTGTTTAGGGGATTTTGGGTTTTTATATACCATAGAGAAATATTAGTATTTTAGGGTATTTGTTATTAAATATTATGGTCAAGCACATTAAAAAAAGAAACTAAAACATAAATTAAACTATGGTGAGGGCATTATTTGTGATTTTTTGGAAGTGAAGGTCATAGAGGCACGCAGTTTGAGCATCGTTTCCTGGAAGTGAAGGTCGCAGAGGCACACAAGTTGAGCAACATTTCCTGGAAGTGAAGGTCATAGAGGCACACAGATTGAGCATCCAGGGTCACAGAGGTACGCAGATTCAGAAGCATTTCCTGGAAGTGAAGGTCGCAGAGGCACGTAGGTTAAGCAACATTTACTGACAGTGAAGGTTGCATAGGCATGCATGTTGAGCATCATTTCCTGGTAGTGAAGATCGCAGAGGCATGTAGGTTGAGCAACATTTCAAGAGGGGCCAATCGTTCTGTCAACTAAGTCAGTCATTCAGCTAGTCCAGTTCCACATGTGAAGGATAGTGACCAAGTGAATTAGTCTTTCCTTGCCTTTTTGGAGTAGTAGTTCGAGTGATGAGGTCCATTCCTTGCTCTGTAGATTGAGTAGGAGAGATGAGCAGGGAAGGACAGGTTTCACACTAGGCATAGTGAAGGTCGAAGAGGGTGATTGTTTGGCAGTGAAGGTCACAGAAGGTTCACAATGAAGGTCACAGAGGGAATTTCTTAATTATTTAGCAATGAAGGTTGCAGAGGGTCCACAGTGAAGGTCGCAGAGGGCATTTCTTAATTATTTAGCAGTGAACGTTGCAGAGGGTCCGCAGTGAAGGTCGCAGAGGGTTCACTGAGGGCTCTGACTTATGCTGCTCATAGGCTAGGGAAACCTCCTAAGCGTTGGACTGGTAAGCATCTCCTCGTACTTATTTTGATGGGTCCATGATATCGATGTAGGCCTTGGACAGTTTTAGAGCATGTGAGAACCTATTTCGTTTTACTTAGTGCAACTAATTTGAAGATTTTTGGCTAGAGGCACTACCCTAAGGGTTATTCATCTAGGGTTTTTAGATTTGTTTCTTTGTTTAGGGTTTCTTAGGGTTTTCCCTATGGTCTAAACCCTCTCCTAAGGTTCACTTCAGTGGATGATTTTGATTTTTTTGATTAGTAGAAATTTCTTATGAGTTTTTGAACCTTTTTCTTGGATCATCCCTTATTTCCAGGTTTTCTCTAGCATTGTTTTATTTCTAGTAATTTTGTGGAGTTAAGTGAGTAGCTAGAGGGCACTAATATAAGCCCAACGTCATTATCTACTAGTGCTACTTTCTTAGATGATTTTGGTGGTAATTTAAAAAAATAATGGCTATAATTTTTATTAAACATTACTCTGGTCACACCATACATCATAATAATGTAAACAAAAAGGATCTTTCTATAAAGACAATCTTTCAAAAAGTTCCCAAAATTTTAAATTGTTTCTTGTATATTGGGTTGATGTAACTTCCATGAAGATATGGCATAGAGTTATACTAGTGTATATTCTAAGAGATTGTCTTGGTATTAGATATATTAGACATATCTTACAAAACATAGATAAACCTAGAGTTAGAAACAATAAATGCCCGTTATTGGCTTCTTTCTTGGTATATGTCAATAACTAAAGTTCTCGGTCCACGTGTTCTATGTCCAAATCTGCTAGAGCGTTATGAACAATTTTTTTCATCTTTTGCAATAATTGGAGTAGACTAGTTGATATCCTCGAGTGAACCCAAAGACTGAGTATTAGTGATGCCTAGGATAATTGGTAAAGCGCATGATACCTACCTTCAAGTTTCTTATTTTTCCTTTTCCAATTTTTCACAATCTCTTGTAATCCTGCATGTTTGGAGTTTTGAGCTTCAACTTCATCAAAAATATATTATTCATATTTGAGACAGGTACCTAATCGTCAACGAGGAGAAATTCATCCTGTGTCAAAGCATGATGTGAATATGATGGCTTACATGAAGAGCACCGACTTGGGTCACTCTTCCCAGCCATCCTCCAAACCCTCCATGCTTTTCATGACACAAGCTTGAAAAGACACATATCTAAACTTGACATGATGCTCTATTACAGAATGGTGCATCCCATATTTAGTAGAAACTCTGCCAAAACATAGGCATAGAAAAAATATTAATGACACATCAAAATAGAAGTCAAAGGGAAAGGTCTGGTCTCTAGAAGCCACTATCATCCTTGAACCCAACACATTCCATAACAAAACAAACCAAAATAATTGCACTTACAATTTCTAGAAACATTTTATGCCATTAAGGTCCTACAATGTCATTACAAGTGATATGTGAGAGAGTACTCGGGCATTGTGGTTTATTAATACCCATCAATTCAGATTGAATGCACTACACTACCTTGTCTCTATTTTTGTCCTTCATTGCAATTTGACATTTTATATTGAATTATAGATAATATCAATTATGTTATGGGATATGGGATGAAAATATTATCCCCCATTTTGTCTTTAATTTTTCCTCGTCTAGAAGAGCCGAATGATTAGATAATTGGCCCACTTGGCTATTTTGTGCCCTTAGCACATGAAAAAGCTCTATTGACTGGAACCTCCTTGCTTCCTTTTGATTTCTGAGCATGAGCCTTGGTAATTTCAACCCTTGGAGTTTGTAAAGTATTGCATATCCCTAATAATAATTGTTGAGTATCATATAACCAAAATATTCCTCATCCTTCTTGATTCTGAAGTCCAAATGCCTTGACAAAGTGCCAGTGTCTCAGCTTGATTATTAGTAGCTTTCCTAGTCCACACTCAAAGCTAGTCTCATGATTTCCTTTCAGATTGAAGATGATCACCTCCCACCCTTTACACCTCTATATTTTGTGCCATTATGGTCCAAATATGGCATTTATGTTAAGAGCTTTATCTAGCGACTGAGTGGGACTAGTTTTGACAATTACAAGTTATGATATGTGGATGATTTTATGCAGTTTATGGATTTTTCTGGAATAAGTTGGTTTTTCATGGTGATTTTATTAGCTGGAATAGGGCAGCTTATTTTAGGATATTTAAGCCTATTTTATGAATCTATTTGTGCACAATATTTGAGTGCCCTACATCAAGATTTATTGTTGTTTTATTTCAGGAACTTTTCCAGCAACAAACCTGTGACTTTTCACTGGTGGAATCCCTATTTTATGATTGTAGAATCGTGGATTTAGAACATTTTTGTTCCTTATTTTTGAAATAGATATATGAAACTTTTGTTTGGTGGCATCACAAAGTTTTTTTTACCAAGTAATTGGGGCTTTTGGTCAGCTTAATTTTTGGTTGATTTGAAGATTGTTTGCTAGTGGCATTGCCCTATCGCTGGGGAATTATTGTTTTTAGATCATCTATCTTCTAGTGTTTAAAACCTTTCCTTAGATAATTTTTTTCTTAGGTCTTTCAATAAATATTTTGAAGACTTTATGAAGGCATCCTCTATGATGTTCTTGGAAGACTTTATGAAGTCTTCCTCTATGTTATTCTTGGACCAGATATAATCTTTTTATAATGCAAATATGATGGTGCATTTTGCATATTGGTCCTTAAATGTTCCATGCTGTGATGATATCATTATCGACCCCACCATATTTGGATTTTTTATGTTCTAGAAGTTGGTGGTTTTACAATGGATGCATTGTTTTATTGTGATGGGAGGCATGATTCTTGACCATTCGTTCATGTTGACACATCTGAGTCTATGACCGCTTATTCTTGAGAGGGAAATACATGTTTTCTCCTCTATAGCTCTAGAGGATCTATCCCCACCAGTTTTTAATAGATGGTTCTTCCATGAAGAAGTCTCAACCTATTATAATGGATTGTGTTTTTCCACATTTTGACACTAGCACTTTTTGGTTGGCAGCTCTATTTCTAGGGAAAACTTGAGTGACCTTTTTTATTTTTAGTTTGCCAACATGTTTTAGTGGATATTTCTTCTTTACCTCTACTAAAGGCCACACTTGTTAGCTTGTGAAATGTTTGCGCAGGAAATAATGTGTTTTGGGGAGATTTATATGTGACATCTTCATTACATGTCCCATGTCCCATGCTTAGCATTAGGGGGGAATTTTTTTATGTAATTCTCTCTCTTTGAGACCTTCTATTCTGATTAGGGGAATGTTGTGCATAAGACCAACTTGATTTTGAGATAGGTATCCATATGCCTATTCACTTTCGTGTCTTGGCCATGACCAAACTATATCGAGTTAGGTATTCACATAAACTCACTCTTAGTATTCAAGTTCTCTAGCTACTCATGTTGAGTTATCACTATGATCAAACTTCCCAATCTCCCGTTAAACAAATTTTTGAAATGTCAATGATCAAATGTGTCTCACAAGCCTGCCACTAGCAACAATGAAGTACTACAATTGTAATGTTGTCATGAGGGGGCATGTAGCTGCCCAACTGTCACCCAAAGCCAAAGAATAAACAGCCCAGCTGCGCATAGAAATTCTTATTGCACTCATAGTTATGAGGTTGTGAAAGAAACATGATATCTCTTTTCCAACATAGCATTAAACCCACTCTACAACAACTATGAAAGGCAATGAGTCACAATGTATGAAATCTATTTAACACAGTTGTGTCCCTTTACAATATAACCTCAATTCTCTTTATAAGCTCATTCAAATATTCTCCCATATCTTCACAAGGGAGAATTTCAGCAATCATGCACTATAGAGTTGTAGTTGCAAAATAAATACCTTGGAAATATTCATACATATTCCCATTTATGTATGGAACGAAATTATTAATGTGATTATCCAAAATTTGAAGATGGATTTAGCTTAATTCTGATTCACTAGAAGGCCTATAATGCTCATATGAAACCATATCAACTTCTTTTGAATCATGAGTTTTGTGTTTAGTTAAGTTCAGTTTAATATTGTTTGTTACACATGGCTGTGAAAAAGGTAAATCTAGTGGAAAATTATGTGAAGATTCATGATCATGCTCAAACTGACAATACCTTAGATCTTCAACTTTTCTTTTAGATCCCTTTTTGCTCAATTCCAATTTCTTGCTCATGTAAGTATTCCAGTGATTCTTTATTTGATTATCTATTATCCCCAAAATTCTGCCAGCTATTAACACCCACCTGCAACTCAAACACAACACATGGATCATCTAGGTTTGCAAAAACTCTAATTAATGGTTATTTTTAATAATGGGTTGTTGCCAAATGAGTCACAATGTTTAATAAGGAAGTTTAGAAATTTTAACAAACAATTTTGGTGATATTTTAGTAAAAATATTAAAATTTCGGACGAATTTGTTTTTAAGAAAAATTTAAGAAAATTTATTTTTAAGAAAATAAAAACTGATAAATTTCTTTTTTCGAAAAAGCATGAAAAATTAGCCCAAAAAAATATAGAAATGTGGAGAAAATTATTTATTTCCGATAAGCTTGTGCATTTTTATTATAAGTTCTTCCTCATCTTCAGTTATGTTCCATAGTTTCACATTTGGGTGCAAATAGTTCATATTATACTAGAAATAGTGCAAATAGTGCAAATTATTATAGAATTAAGGCTTTTGTGATCATTATCAAGTGTTTGAGACATGTTTTCGGCAATAATCACATCGAAATTCATTTGTTGACATGTTTCGAACCAAAAAGTGTGGTTCATTGCCAGGACAAGATGAAGAACCATACCTTGGCAACAGATTAAATAGAGAGATCGGGCATTCCAATGGCTAGAAAGAAACAACTAATTTAACCAAAGGGAATGGCTATAATTGATTGCGAAACAACTATATTTGACTAGATCAAAATTTAGGGAAGAATTAGATATTTTATTAATAAAATAGCTAATTTGTTAGATTTATTATTTAAATCTATACTTAACTAAATAAATCTATTTTTAGTTAATAAAAATTATACGAATTAAGAACATTAAAGATAAAAATAATTTATTATTCTCTACATATAAACTTATATTACTATAGGGAATATTATAGGATCAAATAATAATGAAATAAATATTAAGTTAACTAATAAGTTAATATGATTGCAAAGTGTTGGGAATAATACTGAGAGGAGGGGGTGAATCAATATTTACAAATCAATAAATTTTTCATTTTCATAATTAGATTTATATACGCTACTTCAGTGAAGGGAACTCGCGTGTGCACACAAATGTTCTTAAGGCAACCAACATATATCTAGTGAACTTATGATTCAGTTAATTCATCATATGTTGATCTTTAATCAGTGCATCATACTTTATTAAACACTAACCATTAACCATGTGCAGTAATAACAGAATAAACCATCACACAGAAGCAATGCACATGAACACCAAGATTTAAGGTGGAAACCCAATGCAGGAGAAAAGCCACCTACTGTTGTTGTCTTTGTCTTCTTTTAATATAAAATAATAATCTGTTTACAATCTTGTACTGGTGCAGACTCATACCAATACGCAAGCACCCACCTATAGAAGGGTACAACCTTCTCTTGTTTTCTAGCTTCTATTGGAAGGGAGATACAACCCCTTAGCTCTTTTACTAGCCAATATGTTTACTAGTACATAGGCGCCAACCTACAGAAGGCTATAACCTTCTCTCTTCCTCTAGGGACCGCGTTTCATTAATTTTCATACTGGATACTCTTGGTACACAACAACACAATATGTAGGCCACATTTCATCAAATTTTCATACTGGACCCATCAGTAACATTGAAGCTCAAAATCAATCACCACTGCAATACATCTACATAAACCAATCACTGAAACTCAATCATCAATCTCTGATATAACTGAAACCCAATCATCAATCTCTGAATCAACCATAACTAAATCAATCAATCACTGAAACCTATGACATACTGAATCAAACAATCGTTGAACCTCTGACACAAATGAATTAATCATTCACTGAAACCTCTGACATGTAGAATCAAACAATCACAACTAAATCAACCATTCATTCAAACTTAATCAAATTCAACCAATCAACTAGAACAAACAGATCACTGTAGCCAGTACACATATCTGAACCCATAACACTGCATCAACAACCAGAACCAACTGTAACATCAAAATCATGTGTAAGAATGTATACGCTCCTTTAATGAAGCCAACCTACGTGTATACGCTACTTCCTTTAGTTCAACCTGTGTATACCTCTAAAGATACTGAATCATAAAATCTCTTAATCAAAACTGTAACAACTAGTAATATTATGAAGATCTACTATCATATTACAGAGTTCTAAACAGGTAACAACAAGGATCACCCTTCTTTCTCAATCAATCAATCAATCAGACTTAATCTCCTTATACAATCAATTTTACTTTTAGATCTAATGAAGACATCATTGAAAAACAACAGTAAAACATCAGCAGTACTGATCAGATAGATCAATCATCTCTAAACAAAAGCCTTTTCTTTTGCATACGCTACTTGGAAGTGTCGAACTGACGTGTATACGTGCCTTCACCAAGGCGAACTAGCGTACATATCTACAAATAAAAACTTATAACTTCGTAGCTATTCCAGTCTTCAGATATACCCATATCATAGCATTTAAAGTACAAAACATTGGTTAGCACTCAGATCTAGCCTATCCATTATCATATCTGATAATGATAAGTCATTATGATCCTAATCCATCATTATATCTCATCCATCATCAAACTCTCAAGTGCATACTTAGTCCAGATTAAGCAAAGCATCAGTCCCATAACATGCATAATTGATTTTAATCTAACACTTCATAAGATATTCATTACTTGTGCACATAGCCCTTTGATCTTCTCCTCCTTATATAGTTTTAGCCTTTCTCAACACCTCGGACCAAAACAACACTTAGAACTAGTGGTATTCTTAGATGGGATCAAATAGTCGTTACTTCGCTCAATATTGTGGGCTAATACCATGGTATTGACTCTAGGTATTCTTTAATCTTGAATTTCCTTGATTTTCCAATCCATACGTGTTTTTTCTCTTGTGAAAGTGAGTGCATACGTATACGCTCTTTTTGTACAGTGAACCCGCGTGTATACACTCTTTTTGTACAGTGAACCTACGTATACAACTTAACATACCTGAAAATGTCCTTTTTCTTCAACTTCTTGATTCTGATATGTAGTCCTTTGTTCCTTCATCCTATTCTTTTGTACCATTACTTTGTTCCCTCTGAAAAGTCATGTTATAATGTGATTTTCTATTGCACATTACTTCTGAACTAATTCCTTTGAACTGCCTTGCATTTTGTCACTTCTGATATCTCTCCTGTAGATTCATATAGTTACGTAGATTCATTTAGTTACCATATACAAGTGAGTGTTCTACTACAAGTGGGTTTCCATCAAGTACAACACATGCATCATGATGCCAACAATCTCCCCCTTTGGCCTTGATGGCAACCATATTGGTGTTGATTAATTCAAGTTATAGAACTTGCTAGATGTATCAAGCAACACCAAGATACTCTCCCCCTTTGACATCAAGGGCAAAGGGCAGACCAAGATATTCTCTCCTAAGGGAAAAGGGATGACTAAAATGAAAACTTCCATATCTGAACAACTAAATATGAACACTGATCATGTTCCCCCCAGGAGCATGCTAAATTCTTTGATTAAACTCCCCCTTTGTACATGCTTTGATGAAATAAATTGTCCATGCTCCCTTTGAGCACATGCAGAGTCTACAAAAATATTTTCCAAAAGAATAACATGACTCTATAACTCAACTATGTGAGTTTGACCTTCCTAACACCAATAACTCATACATACATCAATCTCCCATCCAAGTGGGGATACACCAAATTTGACTCATCCACCCAACCAAGTGGGACATACCAAATGTTTATACATGACTGAAATATAGCAATTATTACATCATCCTTCCCATGCATAGTGGGGGTACAAATTACATCATATGACCAAAAAGGATTCATTAAAAGACTATGACATACAAAGACATATTATTACATCATGGGCCTTTACATGACCTTTACATCAAATGATATACATGGCATTTATAACAAAGACCAAAGATCTAAACAAGACCATGATAGTCATCAGCAACTACCATACACCATATATGATCTACACCATAAGCATATGTCAACAACATCCAGACCAGAAACCTGTATATGTCCATCATCAATTCCCAAGATATGACAATGTAAATATCATCAACCTATGACAAAGTATGCCGCATATAGATATCAACTCATCCTCTTGATCTCATCAAGATGAACTTGTTCCATTTCCTTAGTAAAAAGAGCCTTATCATAACCTTCCATGAATCAACTAAGCATATGTCATATCTCCAAGCAGTAACACAAAATCATTCACATCATATCATATGTATGTGAAAATACCATAGTCATCATCTATTATCATAACATCATCATCAAGAACTGTATGATCTTTCCACAAAAACCCTCAATATATCAACCATGTATCATTACTAGGAAACATCCCACATCTGATAAGCATTAACCATGATAATCAACGTGTGTGAGTATCAAAAATATCATCATAAAGTAAGAATTCATCATCATTATGTGACTAAGTAACCCATTTCTCCAAATAGATATGTCTTCATGAAACCTGCAATATCACCATTCTCTTGGCCAACCAACAATACTTATCAATATGCAACTTTAAGTAATCATCCATGTATACAACATAATGTGTATCCATCAAGGGGATATAAATATGTATCTAGCAAACCATGAGCTCATAGTCATTTGTCAATATTTCTTGATATCATCAACAGCAGCAATCCTCAACCATGTGAGAGCCAAGAACTATATGAATCCTCATCCATAGCACCATATTATGCATTTTTGAAGGCATGATGACAACAACATAAAAGAAATGACACTTAGCAAATAATGAAGTTGTGTACTCAAGCTTTGTTCTTCTCCTTGTCTTTATGAAGATAACCATGTATGCAACGTACCATATGTATTGTATGCATCATCAAAAGAGTCATCCACAATCATCCATAAATCTGATCTAAATATCAACTATGTGGCTCAAGCAATATAAGTATCATCTGAGATTTTATCATAGGAAACTCATGACTGCAGCATAGCATGATGTATCATTTAAACATAAGCATCCTCACCATTGATAAGAATCGTTACGTACCAAAGACTTCTAAACATAATTCCAATAATGCATTATTAGAAGCATATCATATTCTCCCCATGAACTTGTGCCAACTATTCACTGCTAGATCTGATCATTGCATATATTAGTAAGAATAATCAAGGCATCATCATCAACCAGTAATACATCAAGTCATCAACCATTTATGAGGATCAAAAAAACTTCTAAGTAACATCCATATATTGTAATCATCAATCATCAAGATAGAAAGTACAATTGATAATTGACTGAACCATATCAGACCCCTTTTTTTTAAGTTTGTCCCACAACTTCTTCATTAATCCAACATATACGCGACTGTGCAACTTCTAACTCGTGTATATACATGACTTGTGTTCATGATAACTGCGTATGAGAATTAGAACATTGAAATTTCATACTTTCTGTTCCTCCTTAGTTTGTTTTGTTTGTATACTGAGCCACATCTTTCTGACTGTGATTCCTTCTTCTTCCATACCTTGGAGTGTGATGATGTTTTCTCCTTTTGGTATGTTGGGCGAAATTTTCTCCTGCATTCTTTTTCTATATGCCCAAACTTGTTACAAGCACAACATCTTATGTGTTTCATATTCCTTCTAAAGAAATCCATGGCTTTGTGACCAAATATATTGCAAGAAAAACAATATCCCTTAAAGTACCTGGAAGCTAATGATCTTTCTATGTGACGGTTATTGGCTTGAACCATTCCACTTCTGCATCTTGCTACAACATGTCCAAAATTATGACATACAAAACATTCAACATTATTCATCATAGGAAAGAACTTATTATCACTTCCATAGTTAGGAGTAAATGATTTTCTTTGAAGTCTTTCCTTCCTTGGTTGTAGATGGGAATGACCTCTTATCTCCTTGTTGAGAATTTCAGATTTTGCATTAGAGTTCCTTGCTTCAGTTTGTGAGCTAGATTCACCTTTAACAGTTTCATGAAAACAAAGACTATATTTGATGGCAGGAGATCTTTGACTAGTAAGAATATCATCCAAAATCTTATTACTATCTTGAAATTGTAAAAGTTTATCCTTTTCTTCTAATTTACCTTTTAGGATATTTACCTCAACCTGATATTGCTCTTCCTTTTCAAGATACTTCTTCTTCATGATTTCTTCAACTTTTCTTCCTTTTTCCACTTATTGCCTTAATTTGAGAATCTCATTTTCTTGTTCTTCATATGCTTGAGGTAGTTCTTTATTCTACCTATTTGAATTTTCAAGATCTTCACTTAGAGAGACCATCTCAGCTTCAAGACTTTTGTAGTAACTGGATCTTTCTATAAGTTTCTTGATTGTTGTATCCTTTTCATTTACTTCATTTCTCAATGATGTCACTTCATCCTGCAGCCTTTGACATTGATTTTCCTTTTCCTTGTATTGCTTCTTTACTTATTTTCCTTCCTCCAACTGAGCTTTTAACCTAGTAACTTCTTCTTTGTAGGCACATTCCCTTTTATCAATTAGATATTTTAGATCTCTAATTGTGTCTGTGAGCTTTTTAAATTCTGCCTCTATTTGATTTCTTTCTCTTTCACCCATAGGAGCAAATTCAGTTGTTTCGCTGTCACATTCATTATCTTCAAATGAACAGAGAAATGTATCATGAGAGGATAACAAATTTGTACCTCATAATTATTTTGCTTGTTCATCTTCATTCCAAGGCGATTCTGAATCTGAAGAGTTTCTTCCACATAATGGCCAATCACCTCTCCCACTGTCACAATTCCTTTGATATGTCTTCTCCTTTTGAGGCGCTTTCTTCTTTAGCTTCTACAGATCTCCTTAAACTGATCAAGCTTCTACCAAAGGACCTACTCTGATACCAATTGTTGGGAATAATACTGGGGGGGGGGGGGGTGAAATCAATATTTACAAATCAATAACTTTTTCATTTCCATAATTAGATTTATATACGCTAGTTCAGTGAAGGGAACTTGCGTGTGAACGCAACTGTTCTTAAGGCACCAACGTATATCTAGTGAACTTATGATTCAGTTAATTCATCATATGTTGATCTTTAATCAGCGCATCAATACTTTATTAAACATTAAACAATAACCATGTGCAGTAATAACAGAATAAACCATCACACATAAGCAACACACATGAACACCAAGATTTAAAGTGGAAACCCAATGTAGGAGAAAAACCACCTGCTGATGTTGTCTCTGTCTTCTTTTAATATAAAGAATAATGTTTTTACAATCTTGTACTGGTGCAGACTCATACCAGTACGCAGACACCCACCTGCAGAAAGCTACAACCTTCTCTCGTTTTCCAGCTTCTACTGGAAGGGAGCTACAACCCCCTAGCTCTTGTACTAGCCGATATGTTTACTAGTATGTAGGCATCGGCCTACATAAAGCTACGACCTTCTCTCTTCCTCCAGGGACCAAGTTTCATTGATTTTCATAGTGGATACTGCTGGTACACAATAGCGCAATACATAGGCCACATTTCATCAAATTTTCATACTGGACCCATCAGTAACATTGAAGCTCAAAATCAATCACCACTACAATACATCCATCAAATACATCTGCATCGACCAATCACTAAAACTCAATCATAAACATCTGATATAACTGAAACCCAATCATCAATCTCTGAATCAACCATAACTAAATCTATCAATCACTGAAACCTCTAACATACTAAATCAAGCAAGCACTGAACCTCTGAAATAACTGAATCAATCATTCACTGAAACCTCTAACATATAGAATCAAACAATCACAAATGAATCAACCATTCATTCAAACTTAATCAAATTCAACCAATCAATTGGAACATATAGATCACCATAGCCAGTACATAGATATGAACCCAGAAACCTGCATCAACAACCAAAACCAACTGTAATATCAAAAGTCATGTGCCAGAATGTATAGCTCCTTCAATGAAGCCAACATGCGTGAATACACTACTTCCTTTAGTTCAACCTACGTATACCTCTAAAGATACTGAATCACAAAACCTCTAAATCACAACTGTACCAACTAGTGACATTTTGAAGATCTACTGTCATATTACAGAGTTCTAAATAGATAACAACAAGGATCACCCTTCTTTCTCAATCAATCAATCAACCAGACTCAATGTCCTTATACAATCAATTTTACTTTCAGATCTAATGAAGACATCATTGAAAAACAACAGTAAAACAACAATAGTACTGATAAGATAGATCTCTCATCTTTGAACAACAACCTTTTATTTTGCATACGCTACTTGGAAGTGCCAAGCCAATGTGTATATGTGCCTTCACCAAGGTGAACCACCGTATAGATCTGTAGATAAAAACTTATAGCTTCGCAACTATTCCAGTCTTCAGATATACCCATATCATAGAATTTAAAGCACAAAACATTGGTTAGCACTCAGATCTAGCCTATCCATTACCAGATCTCATAATGATAAGTCATTATGATCTTGATCCATCATTAGATCTCATCCATCATCAAATTCTCAGGTGCATACTTAGTCCAGATCAAGCAAAGCATTCATAAACCCATAACATGCATAATTGATTTTTATCTAACACTTCATAAGATATTCATTACTTGTGCACATATCCCTTTGATATTCTCCTCCTTATAAAGTTTTAGCCTTTCTCAATACCTCAGACCAAAACAATGCTTAGAACCTATGGTATTCTTAGACGAGATCAAATAGTCGTTACTCCACTCAATATTGTGGGCTAATACCATGGTATTGACCCTAGGTATTCTTTAATATTGAATTTCCTTGATTTTCCAACCCATACATGCTTTTCCTCTTGTGAAAGTGCATGCATACGTATACACTCTTTTTGTACAATGAACCTGATTGTATACACTCTTTTTGTATAATGAACCTGCGTATACAACTTAACGTACCTGAAAATGTCCCTTTTCTTCAACTTCTTGATTATGATCTGTAGTCCTTTGTTCCTTCACCTATTATTTTGTACCATAACTTTGTTCCCTCTGAATAAACTTGTTATAATGTGATTTTCCATTGTACATTACTTCTAAACTAATTCCTTTGAACTGCCCTGCATTTTGTCACTTCTTATATCTCTCCTTTAGATTCATCTAGTTACATAGATTCATCTAGTTACCGTATACAAGTGAGTGTTTTGCTACAAGTGGGTTGCCATCAAGCACAACACATGCATCATAGTGCCAACACAAAGTTTATTTAAATGTAACCAATTAAGCATTATATTTTTCAATTGAATAAATTCATATTAATACTAACAAGTGAATTACTAGGATAAAAATATAAATGTTAATTAAATAATGGAATAGTCGGTTAACTTGTGTATTTATCTTCATATAACTACAACTAAACTCATAATGCTATAGGGAATATCATAAAATTTTAATTAAATAGATAATAAGTTTGATTACTATGTCTTTGTATATGTGACTAAATATGTATTATCTTTTTTAACACCACCTAAAATGTAAATGGATTGTTGTTTGGTACTCTTTCCTTTTATCATTCATCTATTTATTCATAAGTTATTTAATTTTTAATTGAAATTATTAGGATTATGGAACCTTCCTTATTATGTTCTTAATTTTTAGATTTTACTAAACATGATATATTAATAATAATAATTGGGTTTAGAATTATTAGTTTTTACATGTAGATAACAAGTTAACTAAGTAATTGATTATTTGGTATACATTTAAGTTTAATTCTTATTTATTCCTTAATATAATTAGTAACATATTCAGTCGATATAAATAGATTTAACACAATATTTGATGATTTAATTAATTAATAAACTTTAGATTTTTATCCTAGTATTTCATTATAAGTATTTATATGAATTTATATACATTTTAGGTGGTGTTAAAAAAGATAATACATATTTAGTCATATATACATAGACGTAGTAATCAAACTTATCATTTAACTTATTATCTATTTAATTAATATTTTAAAATTTCCCTATAGCATTATGAGTTTAGTTGTAGATATATGAAGATAAATACACAAGTTAACCGACTATTTCATTATTTCATTAACATTTATACTTCTATCCTAGTAATTTAGTTGTTAGTATTAATATGAATTTATTTAGTTGAAAAGATATAGTGTTTAACTGGTTACATTTAAATAAATTTTGCAATCATATTAACTTATTAGTTAACTTAATATTTATTTCATTATTATTTGATCCTATAATATTCCCTATAGTAATATAAGTTTATATGTAGAGAATAATAAATTATTTTTATCTTTAATGTTCTTAATTCGTATAATTTTAATTAACTAAAAATAGATTTATTTAGTTAAGTATAGGTTGTCAGGCTAGGCAGTAACTCCATTACGCAGAAAAACTGATTCCTTTATTCCATCAGGTATGTTATTGTTATATACAAAAGGGTGTGATTGTTCAGTTCATCTCCTGATGATTGTTCACATTCCTAATTTAATTATTTACATGAATTCACCCAATCGTGAGGATTAGGTGTCAAAAATACCCCCCTTAATCTGAAGGGATGTTGGTGAGTCCAAGCATCATTCTGAATCTTTCAAGCTTTTCTCTTCCAGGCGCTTTGGTGAAGATGTCTGCAATTTGTTCATTTTTGGAACAATGATGGAGATGGATTGTTTTGGCCTCAACATGATGTCAGATAAGATGATATTTAGTATTGATGTGCTTTGTTCGATCATGGAACTTTGGGTTCTTGGCCAACTTTATTGTACAGGTGTTGTCAATCATGAGTGGAGTTGATTGTACTTGTTTTACCTACAAATCTTCAAGAATTTTCCTGAGCCACACAATTTCTTTTGTTGCTTTAGCTGCTGCCACGTATTCTGCTTCTGTTGTGGAATCTGCTGGAATTGATTGTTTGCGTGATCTCCAAGAGACAGCTCCTGATCCAAGAATCATAGCATATCTTGAAGTAGATACTCCAGTTTCTTTGTCTCCATCAAAGTCTGAATCAGAGTATCCAATCAAGCTGAAGTCGTCTACCTGTGTATACTTGATTCCAAGGTCTTGAGTT
>APFE031600211.1:45594-148146 GCA_000404065.3 Pinus taeda | reverse complement strand
AGGGTTTCTGCCATGCGCTAGCCACATCTTGTGTACGCCGGAAACGTACTTCGGTTTGGTTACTACATCTTTTTTCGTCCGATTCCTTCCACATTATTGGCCTACGGGTTACACTCGCGCTAGATTGATGAAGGATGCCTTAATGCCTTCCTTCTAGCGGATCTTTCCCTATCGACTCCGACTTATTGCTCTGGGGCAAAGATCTAGAGTTCATTTGGCAGTACCTTGGGGTTTGCAGTCATTAGTGGCAGATCCTTCGCTATCGACAGTGGGAAACCATCATTGTCTCCTGATCGATAGACTCTTACAGGTGTTCGACTTCAGCTCATTTATTCGCACTTGTTAGTTTGTACTGGGTACCTTGACGCTCATTATCATTATCGGTGAGTAGTCTCGCGTTTGTTAACGGTATATATCAATGACCGGTAATCAAACGATTTCTCACATGGTCGACTTCAGATCATTTATTCCCATGTTGTAGAAATGTACCACGGCGGTCGGTGAAGACCTCAGGGTGTATCAGCATTCATTGGTTCACTTGACAGTTGCTCCTGTTACTGCTAGTCGATGCCATTCCACCTTATATGTTGCAGTCAGTTACGGCGACATTCTATATGCTGACACCTGAGTTTGCAGTGCAGTACCATCCTTATCCATCATGTTCAGTCGGTACCTTTTGGGATCAGTCTTTGATATCAGTGATCCGTTGTATCTTCCAGCATCATTGACAGTTTATATGTGATATTCAGACATGTACTTGTTCGACTATGATCAGATGATCCATTATGTATTTTACAGTCATTTATACTTGTATACTTAGTGGATCCGCTTGTACTTGATATGCGGACATGCTTTGCTTTGCTTTCTCTGAGCATGGGTATGCCCGCCTCAGACGGTGTTTCTTTCTGATCTTCTTTTGTGGCTTGGCAGGCTGACTTCTGGTGAAGTACTCCTCAGCTTTTGGCAGGTTTCCTTTCCATGTACTTGCTTAATAAATTTCGGCCATCATGTACCCCTTCTGATCTCATATATTAGGGGGCATCTGTTATAGCTCCAAATCTCACCGTTATGGTTTGTGATGCTGCACTCATGGCCTAGGGCAACCCCTCCTTCTAGACCTGGTCCAAAATCTAAAAAACAGTGTTTCATTCCCTGTACGCGATGTTGCCCTGAGTTAAACGCGTGTATACGCGGGTCCATACATACCCAACCCGCGTATATGTATTAAAACACTTAAAAAAATATAAAACTCCTTATTTTCGGGCGGAGATCGTGGGTTTTACCTGCTGATCACCTATTAGTGCCCGTGGCCTCAACTGTTCCCAACCAATTCCTGACTAAAAAACTACTTTGGAATTGGTATAAAAAGACACCTAAGGGAAGGCCTAAGGGAGGAGAGAGTATAGAGAAAGGTTATTATACCGAGATTCCCCCCTGATCAGGTCTGAAGACCCTTTTGCCCTCTGCACTTCCCCCATCTTGTACAGGAAACCCTTGTTTCCTTGTGATTTGATGTTCATCCCTTAGTCATGACATCTTGGAGTGGGTATTGGAAGGTGACCTACTAGAGGCTTGAGGCGGGATGGATCCAGAAGGAGGCTGAGCTTTGAGCCTGCAGAAGTGGTTCATGATATTGCTCTTTTTTGTACTATTCTTTTGTTCTAATTAAAGGAAACACGGTCTTGTTCCCGATATGCTTCTTTCTTTATGTTAATGATGTTCATATTTGAATTTCATGTATGAATGGATGTCTAAAAGTTTATAACTAACTCCTTTCTTATATAACATAAAGATGATTTTTATGTAAATCATTGTCCATATACTGCTGCATTCCTTGGAATTGTTGCTTTTGCAGGACAAAGGAGCAGAAGGGACGTGAAGAAGGGTTTGTACCCTTGAGGAACTACCCAAACGTAGGACCTGAGGTATGTCCTTCTCACCTTAGAAATAGATTTTTCTAGCATAATGGCTGTGTGTGTGCATGTTTCTTGATTTATACAACTTTTAGTCTGCTAGGGTTCCACCCAAGAGCCTTAGGGGATAAAATCCCACCACAGGTCCTTTCAAACCCAATCAGGGTTTGGAAATTCAAGCCCAAGGGCTATGCACTTGGCCTCTTTGATGTTAAAGTTTCCTTCATTATTTTTTCCCCATCTCAGCTGGTCTGAATCTGCTGATGTCAGAATCTTTCTCTATTCCAAGATGGTTGTTAAAGCTTCTGTCTATGCCTTCAATGGGGAGTCATCGCTGTGTATCAGGTTCTTCCATATTCTCCATTTTCCCTCGCTTCTTTTGTGATCCGAAAAGTCACTTACCCTAAATAAACCCTTTGTTGTCAGTATCATTCTTGAGATTGGCGAATTCTTCTCTTGACAGTTTAGGTTCCTGTTGCCAATTATCTTCCCAAAACCAAGCAAGGTTTCCATCTCTTATTCCCAGAAATTGTGTTTCTAAACAATGTCCCTATTCTCCCATGCTTCATTCCAAAAGTGGGAGCCTTTGATGAGCCCAGAAATTCTAATGTGATCCCTTTCTTGCCAATTGTTTGCATATTTCTGTTTCCAAATTTTGGCTCAAGGTGAAGCTAAATATTTTAGCCATCTCCACAATAGTTTTGCCCTCAAAACTCTATTAAGTATGTCAGGGTCATCAAGACCCAAACCTCCATGTGTCTTAGGTTTACAGATCTTTTCCTAGGCTACCAAAGCCCATTTTTTTCTCTTCTCCTTTGCCCCAAAGAAAATCTCTTTGGATATTTCTGCATTGTTGCATAACCCCTTTACGAGCTGGAAGCACTGAAAACATAAAGATGGGAACCATTTGTAGGATATCTTTTGTCTAGTCGTTCTGCTAAATTCAAAGACTTGTGTGTCCATTTCCGGATTTTTTCCTGGAGCTTATTGGTCATAGGCTCCCAAATTGCCTTGCTCAGAGGTTTGTTTGTTAGAGGTACTCCCAAATATTTGGAGGGCAGCATATCTCTTTGAAAGCCGAGAATTCTAGAAATATTTCTCTGAATGGCAATGTCAGTATATAAAAAAAAATCTTTGATTTGTTAAGACTTACCTCCATACCCACAGCCATTTCAAAGTCATTTCGGATTTGTTTGTAGGCTAGAGCTTCCTTGACTGTGGGTGTACCCTACAACATGGTATCGTCCACAAATTGTTGATGGGTCAAAGCATCTCCATTCTTGGTGAGTTTGAGACCATGGATTTGGCCTTCAGCTTTGGCAGATTTGATAGCATTTCCAAGCCCTTCCATCGTGAGAATAAAGAGGAAGGGTGAGAGAGGATCTCCTTGTCTGAGACCTATCGAAGGTTTAAAGGTTGTGAATGGTGAACCATTTAATAGGATAGAAAAACTGGAGGTAGTTACAAGGGCCATTACCCATGTTATCTAGTTATGGTCGAAGACATAATCTTTTAGAACTTCCCTGATGTAAGCCCAACTTAGCTTATCATAAGCCTTTTCTAGGTCAAGTTGTATAATCATTCCTACCTGCTTATTGATCTTAAGTGAGTGAACCACCTCGTGAGGTTGGATGATATTGTTGAGAATTTTCCTGCTTTCCACATATCCAGTTTGCTCCTCAAACACGAGAGTTGGAAGAAGGGGCTTAAGCCTGTTGGCAATTATTTTGGAAATAATTTTGTAGACCACATTGCATAATGCTACTGGTCTAAATCTGTCTGGTGTCATAGCATTATCCTGTTTTGTAATCAAGGATATGAAAGAGGTATTGAGTGCCTTCAAAACAATTTTGTTTTTCCTTGAGTCCTCCACCAAATCGATGATATCGTGCTTGAAAATTCCCCAACATGCTTTAAATAAGTCAACATTGAAACCATTCGGACATGGTGTTTTTCCTTTCTACATCTCCTTGATGACTCCGCTGACCTTCTCCTCATCCACTGGTTTGTTTAAATTATAACTGTCTTCTCTTATCACAATCATAGGAATACATGTGTTTTGTAAATTCATTGATGAATTGTGATCTATCTAAGAGAGGTTCCTCCGCTATGCCTTGGAAATGTTGAACCAGAGCAACTTCTATATCTTTGTGGGTATTGAGTTGATTTCCTTTAGAATCTTTGATTTTTGAAATCTTGTTGTGAGACCTGTGATCGATGATGGATTTGTGAAAAAACCGTGTATTCCTTTCTCCTTCTTTTAACCATTATACCCTTGATTTATGTTTCTAGAATATCTCCTCTTGCTTATTCCTTCCCATTCCTATTGATGATGATCAACTAGTTCCTTTCTCTCCTCGTTGAAGCCATCTGTAATGAGGATCTGGTTAATTTCGTGTAGCTTACTTTCAACTACTCTTTTGGCTTCAAAAATGTTTCCAAACTCATTCTTTTTCCAATCTAAGCCCGAGTTTGATGTGTTTCAATCTTTTATGCAGGAGGAACATTTTAGTTCCCTGAACTTGTATATCCTCTGTCCACCATTTTTCAATATTGCTGATAAAGTTAGGATGGGTAAACCAAATGTTTTCAAACCTAAAAGGTCTGTTTATTGGAGTTTCTATAAAGGATGCTTCAAGTTGAATAGGCCAGTGATCTGAGCCACCAAAAGGGAGTATCATAGCTGACAAGTCAGGGCTTGTACTAATAATTTATGGAATTATTAGTATTATTATTATTATTCAATATCCACTTTTTCTTCTCTGGTATTTGTTTCATTAAAAAATAAATATAAATTACACACATTAAGTATAAGAGAGTCATTCTCTCTGACCTTTTTATTTCTATTCCTTGCTTAATGAACCTTTTATAGTATTTGATTAACTTCCAAAACTTCACGCATTCCATCACTACTTCCTAAGCATATTTTTATAGGTTTGTACCAATCGAACCTTTGTAGGATTGGTACAAACCTTTGTAGAAATCGTAAGTAATTAGTGAAACCTCCAAAGATAATCAATGGATTTTTAATAATTACAAAATCACATTTGAGAGCATAATTATATTTAATGAAAATAAAAAAAAACATAATCATTCTTATAATTTTATATATTTAAAATTCATTTTAATAATAAAAATTTTAAATTATATTTGTTTTTTTGTTGAAGAAAGAGTGAGACTATCTATTTAATTATAACATAAAAACCAGTTATAGAAAGTAGAATCTACCCAAGGAGAAGTGGGCCACTCAGTTATCGAGCTACACATATCCTTGGGAACCAAGCCAAAGGCCCACAATCTGGGCCAAGGGCCCACTAACCATTACATCGTGACCTCCAAAATTCAAATTGTCACCAAGACCATGCAATCAGCCTCCCTAGATCGGACGATCAAGGATCTATATTGGACAGCAAACAAGCACACCCTATAATCAAAGAATCGGACCTGATACAAATATAGGGACAACAGTATAAAGATTTTGGGTCCGCCTGGGAGGCTAACCCTTGAGCAAGCAATATTCCCGAAATCCACCAATCTCACCCTTGCTGCGAAACTAGCACATTAATTAATAATGCACCCAGACCCGAATATTAATAAAGGCCGCGCTTAAGCTAATTTTGGGTCCGAATGGCATGGTAATCGTCGTGCTACTTGCCTAGCGAAACTCCTAGGATTGCTTCAAATCTGCCAATCTGCTAGCAAGTTAACCAATCCCCCGGTAAAGCTAATTCAAAGGCGCTCTTTAGTGGATTTCATTTTCATAGAAAGACTTATCTTATAGTATAACTCCTACTTGAGAACATTGGGTTTGTAGATTTCTTGGTGCATATCCCCTCCCAAAGACTGGCAACCCTGTTCGCATATAACCATGCAGTTCTTATCCATATAGATCAAAATTCCTCTGTTTCCATTAGACTGCATCCTGCTAGTTTCCCCTACTCTGATAGAACTCCCTATCCACCTTTGCCTATCTGAGACACTGTTCCCTCAATCTACCTTATGGAGTCTCTATCGAGTCAAATATTTTATTGCTCTTAGCTCAGAGTATGCCTTCATTATCTAATATATTTGCTAATTTGTTGGTTGTTCGACGCACATGAGTAAAACTAAGGGTTCTCATGATTTGCAGGTGGGATTGAATCCGTTGATAAACTTGTAGAAGTCGCCAATGTCTCGAGACTTTATATGGAGCTGAGCCATAGCAAATTTTCTTGACCCAATTAATAATCAATTCGGAATCAGCTTCAATTATGGTATTATGAAAATTTGAGTCTTTCAAGATTTCTAGGCATTTCTCAAGGGCCATGAGCTCTGCCATATTGTTGGTGGCCTTCCCCAAATGACTATGAAAGATGGGCTTTATGCAACCCTTTTCATCTATTATTACTCCATACCCAACCATAACCAGGTTTCTTTTTGAGGCCCCATCTATATTTCATTTTGTTGGAGAGGTAAATCCCCTCTACGGATAGAGGCGATCCCTACTAGCCCAGAACGGGTCTAGCAACAATCAAACAATGCTATCACGCAAGTTCCTAATTGCAAATAAAAGGTAGGTGATGAAGGCCTACTTGAGATCCAACGCTTCCGTTTGTAGAAGAGATGTCGCCCACGTTCCTTTGCCTTGGCCTCACGATCCTCCACTATCCACGTGAATGGACACCTGCACACAAAGGGAACAACACAAACACAAGCGTGAAATCTAATATATGCAATTATACATCAGTCAGGAAGGATATAATTCAACATCAACCATTACAAGTACAACGAGAATGGAACCATAATGATAGTCATCTATTATTAATAATTCAACAAAGGAAAATACAACCAGCGTCCTGACGTCAAGTCCTCCTTTGGCTGGGTGCTCAGCTACACAAGTCTTGCAAAATCTTGAAGGGGTGAGGGACAAGCTCTCTCTCTCTTTAGTGACAAAGTATCCTTACTTAGGTAAAGCCTTATGGATACAAAGAAGGCTTCTTGCAACTCCAATCTTTTGATATCTTCCTTTCAGCACAAGTATTGCCACAAGAGTTAGAACTATCAGAACTAGAACTAGCTTGCTCAAGCCATGGAGACAAGCTTTTATAGAGGAAAAGGAAGAGTTAAGTTCAATCCCCCACAATAATGGATTTGGCTTCATCACTTGGAAACTTCCATGGAATGGTGGCAAACTACTTTCCTTCCAAGGAGATTCTAAACCAAACCATCCTCACTCAACTTGGAATCAGTTTGGTGAATGAGTTGGACAGAACCTTCGGAGGTTTGAGTAGTTAAAAACTTTGCCCAAAATGGTTGGAGCAATTGCGACTCTGGGACAGAGCGCTAATGGCGGGCCATTTTAATAGGATTCTCCCCATTGGCGCGGGCATAACACAGGGCACCAGCGCTAATGCAAAAAGGGCTGCTTTTAAGGGCAATGAGCAGGAGATGTCTTAAGGGCATATGAAGCTCATGTTTAGAGGTGAATAAGGCAAGTGGTTTCAAGTCTTGTCACTTCTCACAAGTCCCAGAATGGGTCCTCCAAGATGCGGGAGAGGGGTAACAGGGACGGTGACAAATGGTGACAAATTACTGTGTAACAGATAGCAAAGTTGGCATCTTGATGGACCAATTACCCCTCTCTTTCGTAGGTTTTCCCAAGTTAGAATCTTCTTATGATGTGCCAACCACATGAACAGTTTGATTTTCATCCAACTTTGATTCTTCCATAAGTCCTTCCAAACTGTATCAGGGTTTGTAGAGTAAAGCCCAAGGGTTATTTGCTTGGCCTCTTTAAGGTTAAAGTTCCCTTCATTGTTTTTGCCCCATCTTAGTTGGTTTGAAGATGTTGAGATCAAAATCTTTCTCTGTTCCAAGATAGTTGTGAGAGCTTCTACTTAGGTCTTCAATGGAGAGTCCTCACTATAAATCAGATTTTTCCATACTCTTCATTTTCCTTTTATTTTGTCCTGCTCCCAGAATTCATTTACCCTGTGTAACCCTTTGTCATCAGTATCCCTCTTGAGCTTCTCAGAATCTTCTCTTAGCAGTTTTGGTTCCTGTTGCCAATTATCTTCCAAAAACCAAGCAAGGCCTCCATCTCTGATTTCCCAAAAACTGTGTTTTTGAACAATATATCTGTTCTACCAAGATTTATTCTAGATGTGGGATCCTTTGATTATTCCAAACATTCTGATGTGCTTCCTTTCTTTCCAATTGTTTGCATATTTCTATTTCCAAACCTTGGCCCAAGGGGAATTTGATTCCTTTATCCATCTCCACCATAGCCTTTCCCCCAAAACTTTGTTTAGGATTTCAGGGTCATCAAGTCCCAAACCTCCATGTGCCTTAGGTTTACATATATTTTATGACGCTACTGAAGCCCATTTATTTTTCTCTTCCTCTTTTCCACAAAGAAAATCTCTTTGAATGTTTCTAACGCATAGCATAGCTTCTTTAGGAGTTGGGAGTGCTGATAACATGAAAATAGGAATAACTTGTAGGATGGATTTGGTAAGCACTAGTCTTCATGCCAAATTCAAAGATTTGTTTGTCCATTTCCAAATTCTGTCCTGAAGTCTATTAATAATAGGCTCCCAAACTATCTTGCTTAGAGGTTTCTGTTCGAGGAACTCCCAAATATTTGGAGGGTAGAATCTCTCTTTGAAAACCTAGAATTTTTGTGAGGTTTCTCTGTACAGAAATATCAGTGTTAAAAAAGAAAATCTTTGATTTGGTAAGGCTTACCTTAGTACCTACAGCCATAGAAAAGTCTTTCAGAATTTGTTTGAAGGCCAGAGCTTCTTTGACCATAGGTGTACCCTGCAGCATGGTGTCTTCCACAAATTGTTGATGGATCAAAGCATCCCCATTCATGATGAGTTTGAGCCCTTGAATTTTGCCTTATGATTTGCAAGCTTTGATCACATTTCCCAGCCCTTCCATCATGAGAATAAAGAGGAAGGGTGAGAGTGGATCTCCTTGTCTGAGACCTCTTGTAGGCTTGAAGCTCTTGGATGGTGAGCCATTCAACAGTATTGAAAATCTTGAGGTGGTAATGAGTGCCATTACCCATCTTATCTAGTTATGGTCAAAGCCATATACTTTTAGAACTTTCCTAAGGTATGCCCAACTAAGCTTGTCATAAGCCTTTTCAAGATCAATTTTCTTGATCATGTCTGTCTGGTTTTTTCTTTTTAAAGAGTGAATCACTTCATGAGCTTGAATGATATTGTTTAGGATTTGTCTACCTTCCACATATTCTATTTTCTCCTCAGACACTAGAGTTGGAAGAAGGAGCTTAAGCTTGTTTACAATTATTTTAGAAATGATTTTGTACAAAACATTGCATAATCCTATGGGTTTGAATCTATCTGGTGTCATAGAATTTTCTTTCTTTGGGAACAAGGCTATGAAATCAGTGTTGAATGCCTTCAAAACAGTTTTGTTTTTCCTTGAGTCCTCTACCACCTCCAAAATATCTTGCTTGACTATGTTCCAGCATGCTTTGAAGAAGTCAACATTTAAACCATTTGGGCTAGGAGATTTCCCATTCTACATAGCTTTGATGACTTCGCTGGCCTCTTGTTCATTCACTGGCCTGTTAAGATTAAAATTATCTTCTTATGGCACAAGCCTAGGAATGTGTTTTGTGAAGTCCTTGATGAAATGTGATCTTTCTATGAGGGGCTCCTCTACTATGCCTTGGAAATGTTGAACTAGAGCAGATTATATTTCTTTGTGTGTATTGAGCTATATTCCTTTCATATCTTTCAGTTTTAGAATCTTGTTATGAGACCCATGATCCATAGTGGACTTGTGAAAAAACATCATGTTCCTATCTGCTTCCTTTAACCATTGGATTCTTGATTTCTGTTTCCAGAAGATTTCCTCTTGCTTACATAATCCTTCCCAGTCTTGTTGAAGCAAATTATCTTCCTTCTTACCCTCCTCGATGAATCCCTTAGTGATGAGTTCCTGGTTAATTTCCTATAGCTTTCCCTCAACTCCTTTTTGGCTTCAAATATATTTCCAAACTCATTCTTATTCCAATCTTTCAGCCTAAGTTTGATGTATTTTAGCCTTCGCCGCAGAAGGAACATTTTAGTACCCTGAACATTCAAATATTCTATCCACCATCTTTCAATATTGTTGTTGAAGTCTGGATGGGTAAGCCAAATGTTTTCAAATCTGAAAGGTCTATTTCTTGGTGTTCCTATAAAGGATGCTTATAATTGAATGGGCGAGTGGTACGAGCCTCCAAAAGGGAGAATCATACCTGACATGTCAAGCCTTGAGATGATAAGGTCCTCATAGATAATGCATCTATTTAGTTTAGAGGCCACTTGAGAAGCCCTTCCCCTCTTATTATTCCAGGTAAATATGCCATTGCAGGTTTCTATATCTACTAGCCTCGTGCTGGTAATGAAGTTCTTAAAATCTATGGAATCTTTTCCTAGAGATCTAGTCCCACCTTTTTTTCCGAGAGAGATCTGATCATATTAAAATCCACTCCCAGAATCCATGGGATGCATGTATGTCTTTTTCTTAGCTCCTCTAGAGAGGTTAGAAGCCTAAATTTATCCTCAAGTTTTTGTGGACCATAGACATTTGTGATCAAATAAACTTCCTTGTCACCCAAAGGTTGGATGACCACTCATAGGTAGTTCTTGGTTGCTTTAGCATCTAGGATTCCAAGTTTCTTAGGGTTCCACAGTCTAAGAATTCCTCCTGCTATGTTTTCTTCTTTAACTTCTAGATATTCATACTTAATAAGCCACTTACTATGAATTTCTCTTATTCTGTCTACAGAACGTTTTGTTTCTTGGATAAATACCAAATCTAGTTTTTCCTCCTTCATTCTGTTACTGAGATTTCATTGTTTCCTTTACTTCCTAGACCCCTAATATTCCATGTTGTAAGCTTCATTAAGAAATATTTGTAAATGAGTAACTGGTTAGGTCTTTCATCTTATTTGAGTTCATCATGAGTTTTCCACATTCTATCAACAACTCATTTTTTCTTTTTCTTCCTCTTTTCCTTCCTAGGTTCTTGGGGGCATGTCCCTCTGTTGCCTCCATAGTTTTGACCCCTTCATTATCCTGACTATCATGATTCCTTTTGACCCTTGAACCCTTTGCCTAAGTTCTCAAG
The DNA here is from genome assembly GCA_000404065.3 of Pinus taeda. Lineage (NCBI taxonomy): Eukaryota > Viridiplantae > Streptophyta > Pinopsida > Pinales > Pinaceae > Pinus > Pinus taeda. The sequence goes on along the minus strand of APFE031600211.1, from coordinate 137,101 downwards.
AGGAAGAGCTGTTGTATTTTGTGAAATTCCTCTTAAGGTAGCGAATCCACACCTTTGGTAGTTCCTTCCTCCATAAACTTTTCTAGATCTAGATGCTCCATTTCTGGTATGTCCTGTAGTCCCTGCTCCTCCGTTCCCACTTCAGTTGAGGTCATCTCTTGGTACCTATCAAGTTCCATCATGTTGTGTTGATCTTCCTTTTCTTGACTCTTGTCAGCGCTATCCTCTATGCCATCATCCTTTTCCTTCACTGAATTGTCCTTCATTGCTTGTTTCTCTCTTTCCACCTCCTCTTCTTCTTCAAATATCTTGAACCTATAATGACCAGGCTACTTTTCCTCATAGATTTCTTTTTAGTTCTTTCTCCCCCCTTTTTCCTTACCTCCCACTTTAGTAAAGCTTTCAGTCTCTTTACCTGAGGTTGCTTTGGTGCTGCTCTCCATTTTATTAACCGAGCAGTCTCTGAAGAGGTGCCCGTGTTCATGGCATTTGGGAAATTTGAAGGGTATATGCTCATAATCCACCGCTTGCACCCAATCTTCATTATAATTCTCTAGTATTATTTCATCTGGCAAAGCCCCCGAGAGGTCCATTTCCACACATATTCTAGCGAAGGAGATATATCTTCCATGCATTGTGGCCTCTGATATTTTTATGAAATGCCCTAGTTTATTACCTATGGCCTTTAATGATTCTGGCTTCCATTAATCTAGACGTAGGGAGTAAAGCCTTTTCCATACCGGCACCAAAATAAAGTCTCACACTCCAGGATGAAGTTCATCACCCAAGGTCACATATAGAGGCTTGCAGGTGCATAGAAGTAAAGACCACCTTCAAACACCCTATCCTTATCCTCGATGTCTGCAAACACAACTTTAAAGAAACGCTTGGATCCAAGGTGCAAATCTATATCTCCCTTGGGTTTCGAATGGTTCTTTATCCATGTGTGTAGGGCCTTTTGCATTGGCTAAAAGCCCATGAATTTGCATATCACTGCATAGCTTGACATGTGCTCCCTATGCGCCTATAGCACTGGGTCACTTAACACCACTTAGGGTGTGATGGAAGCCCTTGGTTTACAAGGTCCTATCCGACTTCTGGGGTCAGCTTTATGACTATCTACTTCTGTAAGTTTCTATCTTCTGACTCTCCTGTGTTTCTGCTATCTGTTGCGCTCTGCTGTTTTTTTGTTTTCCTTTTTTTGTACATCTAGTTTCCACTTCCATGGGCTTCTTCAAACGATTGGAGACTACATGACTATAGGAGGGAGTAGAACTTGCCCCTTCAAGTCCCTCCATGGTGCCCAACACAGAAATCCTGCGACCAACCCTACTGTTGCGCGTTTTCCTTCCTCACAGTCATGCTTGTTTTCACATAAGTTTAAGCTTCTATAACCACACAGAAGAAAATTTATAATGAAAATTCTGTATCATGAGAGTTTTAGTAAAGTTAAAAATATTTATATATATATATTATATAATTATATAATTATATTATATATATATAATGATGTATTATATAATATATATTAATATTATTAATTTAGTTTATTAATATTAGCATAGCTTATCTTTATTCTAATCTATTACGTGTTTACACAAATCAATTTTGTTGGATGAAAACTTTTTCTTATGTTGCTAAAGTTAAATTTAAATTTTAGGATTTGTCTTCTCTATATTTATGAGGTAAAATTTAAATGTGTGTATTATTTACTATTTTCAAAAATTTTTAATAAATTATGAAAGCTTATTTTAGTATTAAATAGACTACAGGAAAATTATTTATATTTTATAAAGCAATGAACAATAATTTAAAAATATTCTTATCTTTTTAAGATATTCAATATGGATTGTTACTTTTTAAATATAATAAGCGTATTTTATGATTATAGTTAAATATTAATAATACTTTATTAATAAGTTTTTATATTCTTTATGATCTTTAATTAAATATAGATTTTTAATATAACATTTTTAAAGTATTTAATGATTATAAGATACATTTTTGATTTATTAATATTTTTATTAAGCTTATACTTTCTGTACTTTTGTATTCATATACATGAATAATAACATTTTTTATTTTTATAAATAATATATGTAAATGTATACCTACGTGGGGGTGTTTATGTATGGAAACAAGAGGATGAGACAACCATCCCATTGCCAATGCACACATGCCACATGCCTTTATGTCACAATGAACCTACAACATTAAGTATGATTTAATTATGCTTAGGTATTGAGAGACCTTCAACATTAATATCGTTAGTTTGGGATAGTTCTACTATATTTGATGGTGAATAGTTGGATAGGGCTCTTGGATGAGTGGTGGAAGGAAGGTTCTCAACCTTTAGATTCATATAGACTAGAAAGCGAGCAGGTTTGTTTCGTCATGGTGCTGTGATAGGGGAAGGCCAATGCCTTGGTGGCTTGGCCCCCAATTTTATTATTTTTTGTTTGGTAATTTTTTCTTATTATTTTTTGTTTGGTAATTTTTTTCATGGTTTATCTCATATATGGATGAATATCTCCATTATTTTTTCTGGTGCATGTCAAGGTGCCTCTACAAGGTAAGCTCAATTACCTTATAGTTTTCTATTTCTATTCACTTATTCTCTCATCTCAATCCAATGTTAGTAGCAAAGAGAATTTTTTTTATGTGCATATTGTTGTTATGCACTTGTTTGGTGATAATTTGATGCAAATCTAAAGTATGCAAAGATGGTCAAATTTCATCTATTAAATTTTTTATTTCCTCTTCTTACTTTTGTATTCTTACTTTCAGTTGGTTTGTATATTATGAGGTCCCAAGAGCCGTAGCCTTCATTTTGTTTTTAGCTTTCTATATCTCTCTCACTCATAGACTCTAAGATATTTTTGGTGTAGCCTTGTTCTGTTTGGTAGAATATTACCTTCTTCTTACATTGAGCATCCTTTTGATTTCTCTCCATTCTTGGACTGGTCTTTGTCTTCCTATACACCCTCTTCTCTTCTTCTTGTACACACTTTTTAGCCTATGGAACTCGTTCTTCCATTATCTATGTAACTTTCATGAGAGACATATTATGTTGACATATGCACTCTAGATGAGGTTCTGGGTCATGTAGAACTTGGTGGCTTTCAAGCCCTTTCTAATGCAAGTGCATAGGTCAAACAAAAAAAAAATTGACGAATACTAGACAAGAGCTTACCAATATGATGGGATGTTCACATGGTAAAACTGGTGAAAATTTGTTAAGAAATTTTAAATGTTTAGTTTAGGAGTGAGTTTTGTATTTTTTGGAATAAGTTGGAGGAGTTATTTTCTAATGTAAAAAATAGTTTTCATTTTCCCTTATTTTGTGGAGAAGGTGAAACAATTCACATTTTATGACTCGTGGTTTTAATAGTCAGTTTATTTTGGGAAACATTAAGAAAAGAGTGTTTGGGAAGTTGCTAAGGTGGTGAGGAGAAGAAGAGGGTAAGAGATGAGGGAGAGGAGAAGAGAGGAACTCATTGTTTCTCTTTGTAACTACAGTTCTAAAGTTTTGCAGCCAACTGTTCTTTCCAATCCGTCTAAACTGAAAGGTATTTCGATGTGAATGGCATAATGAACAGCATTGGGTTGTAAGTTGTGTGATTGTTAAATGAATCCTTTGTGGTTACACTGAATCAATTTTTGCTTGTGAACGATTATTATTTACAGTTTTATTGCAATGTATGTTGATCAATTTGAGATTTTGTAACTTGTTGAAGTAATTTACATAAAAAAATATGAACAATGTAGCTTCGATCACTCTGTGAGATGTTTATTTATCTTTTCCATTATTGTCATAATGGCTTCCAAAACCCAGTGGAGGAATGTTCATTATGTTCTGGCATAGTGAATGTGTATTTTTTACACGGGGACTTCACTGGGGGAGAAATATCATACTAGGTGCATTCGTATTGGGGGTATAGATTGAGCAAAAAATGACATGATATATTGAGCATATATAATAGGGGGTAAAGGGTTTTATATTTTTTGTATAAAGACTGCAGCTCAAAGTTAATGAAAAAATATAAAGGGGTACAAAAAATAATGAAAAAATGAATACCTATAATATCTAGTGAAAGTAGGGGTTTCTTAAATTGGGAAGGTCTATTGGGTTCATATTGGTAGAGGGTTAAATAAAGATATCTTTAGAGGTATTTTCCGATATGTACTCAAATTAAAGGTATTGTTTAGTATGCCATGAGTACACATGCTACATCATAGATTCATTCGGTGAATCCCTTATGGGTTTTCACAGCGATTTGAGTGTTGTTACAACAAGATAGATTACCCCATTTTGAACACTGTCAAACCCCTTTTAGATTGGTTTTGTCACTATTAAATTCGAGTTAGCATTGTAAATCCTAGTGAAGAAAGGAACATGATATCATTTAGTGTGTTGAGGAGAAAGTTAGGGGTCTTGGAGAGTCAGTTTGGAAAGAAGTCGAGTTGTTTCATCTTCCAAAAATTGTTGTGCATAAATTTAATAGTGCAATGTGAAATTATTTTGTAGTGAACAATGCTACAAAATTATTTTGTAGCGACTGCACACCTAATTAGAAATTGACACTACCAAATCATTTCATAGTGACTATGGGTTTTTAATTTCATTTTTGGAGGATTGTGTTTCTATTTGAAATCCCCTTTGGCCTGCATTCGTATTTCCTAGTTTAGAGGATCAAATTTTTATTAATGTTTCTTTTCTGAAAGAGAACCCGCTTTTAGAAATGCCAAGAAGGTATGGGTATTTTATATTATTTGGCATTGAATATGTTAAATGGTCGAATCCATTCTTATATGAATTGAGAATATTGGTGATATTGGCGCCTGTGTTAGTTGGGTGTCATTAAGTGGTACTAGAGAAGGAATATGATTTTCTTGTGAAGTTAGTTTTGTGAAAATATTGCAGGGGAGTTTTCTAAAAGAGATCACAATAGAGTTGAGGTGAAGTTCATAATTGTGGCCATACAGATGAGGAATATTATGAGGTAAACTATTTTAATTTATAAGTCCAATTACAGTTGAAATAATGATTATAGAATGGAAATATATTAGAAAGGAAGCAAGTAAAGTTTGAAGTTTGCAAAATAAGAAATGAGGTTGTAAAATTATATTTGAAAATTTGATTTAGGTAACTTATTTTGTTGAAGATTGATGATTGCATGATGGAACTCTGAAGAAGATAGTGTAGTAAAGGAAATCTACTTTGGGAGAAACTGGATCATATTTGTTTTAATATAGATATGAAAATAGAAAGTTCTAAGTTGAAGGACATCAGAAGACTATGACCTTGAAGGAAAGGCCAATAAAGAAGACATCAATAGCAATATTGTATGTTCAACATATATTTGGATAGTGAGGCTGAAGCATACATCAATAGAAATAAGTGACACAAGTTAGACATCCATCAATGTTGTAAAAGAGAAGGGAGGGGCAAGAAAGCTCTCAAAAGCAGGGAGGATGGTGACAAAACACCCAACAACAAGATGGATTGTTGAAGAAAGAGATAGTAAAAAATAAAAAATAAAAAAATCTCTTAAGAGAGGATGAGCAAGTGAAATTGCAGTAGTCTAATAGCTTTGAAACAAAGAAGAAAGTGTGCTCTAGAGGAAGGAGAAAATGTTATATTGCAGAGAACTAGAAGAAGGATGACTTCCATCAAGTAGAATTTGGGTAGAATTTGTCAAAGGGAAGTTCCACAATGAGTGTGGATGGAATTTCCAAGAGAAGGTTCAAGATAAGGAATCAAAAATACCAAAAGGGTAGCTCGAGAGGAACCTTAACAAGGTATTGGTAGCAGATATAGAGTTTTTTTATGAGGTAAAGGCTTGGTTTAAGTTCATAGGTGAACAAGGAGAGTACATAGGAGAAGAAGAAGAAGGAAAATATGGTTTTTGGTAGTCATATGGTGGGTTTAGCGAAAAGTTACAGCCAAAGAAGGAAGGAAGTTGAGACAATTGGGAAAAATGAAATGACCGATAAGAAAGGGAGAAGGAGATAACTAAGCTAAGGGAAGAGCTAAGAAAAATTAAGAAGCATCTACAAGATAAAATGAAGCAGTGGTTGGTAGGGAAAATTTAGGGGCGAAATTTCTCAAATGGGTTAATTTTTGGACATTTTCTGAAGAAAAAAAAGATTAGCCAATTTGGTTAAAACTTCGCATATTTTTTACATATATATGATTAAATGGACCATATTCACAAAAAAAAAACTAATTTTAATAGTAAATTACATGTCTTTTTATTGAATATTCACCTACATTCTATACATATGAATTTTCAAACCAAAATAGTTCCCTACAATATTATATATAGGAAAATATTTAAATGCTTAAAAAATACCCTCCTGGCTAGAAAAAGTGATGAAATAATTGAGGAGTGGACTTTATGTTGGAAAAAGAATCCAACGAATGATTAAAAAATTGCAAGCACGAAATCAAAGAAGATGGATGAGTCATCTGATCGGAGATTGCTTAAGGATGGTTGGAAAGAGTGAGAAAGAGATGATGTACATTTGTACACCAAAATAAGGGTCCATCCTTGGAGAGGATGATAGTGATGAAGAAGATTCTAATGAGGGACTCACTAGGATTTTAGAAAATTATTTGGAGAATGAAGTTCAACATGAAGAAATGGTGCAAGGGGCATCAATGAAGCTACAGGGCCTTGTGATTTTGAAATTGTCAAATTATGTTTGTTTGCAAGTTGCACAAGTCAGAAAGAAAGACAACCATTGAATAATGTCACAAGGATGAAGGAGATGAACAAAATTTGATTTTTGTTCCAAAGGCTATGCTTTCTCTTGAAAATGTATGGAAGGTAATTTCTAGGAGATAATTACAAAAGTGTGTTTTAGAAGAAAATAACGTGGAATTGACTTGTGCAGACAACCAAAGGAGAATCAAAGTGAGGCATTCAGATGTAATAATAAATTTGATGAAGAATTTTTTTTGTTGCTAGAAAATTTTCTATAGAAATCTAAGTCTAAGCTATTGATAGAACCACATGTTGAACATTCAAACTTAATTTTAAAATATCTTGAGGACGAAATGGAATTTTTAGAGAAATGGCTAGACAAGGACGCAAGTGTAGAAAACCATTGGGAATTTTTAAAATCAGTTGAATAGAAGGAGTAGATTAAAGTACCACAAAACAATGGTATAGAAGATGGAGGAATGCAACAAGTAGTGGGCAACAACAACAATTTTTTTTAGCAATATGGGGAAGATCTCTTGCAACATAGTATTGTTGAGAAGAAGGATGAAGTTAGAGTAGACAATTTTGAAGAAGAAAACAATGTTATTGTTGTGATAAAGCAAGGAAGAAGACATCTGAATTTGTTTAGTATACGTGGAGAGATGTGTTCTAAAGAGGAGCAATATAAGAATATTGAAATTCTTATACAAGGAAAGATCCAGTTACAAATGAGCAGTTGTTGGCTTTGTGGGGCCTAACTTAGGATCAACATTAGTTAGCCAAAGAAATCCCTACACTACTAGCCCTTTCGGCATTAGCCCACAGAGCGCAGACTGAAGACTCACTTGAAGTAGTTTGGGGGGATGCTGGAAACAAGTTTCCATACCCTGAGATGGTCGTGATGTTGGTTTATACCCTCTGTTCCTACTTTCACGTAGGTCACTAAGCTTTAGGGCTCTGATAGTCTACCCTTTATTCTACCCTTTAGTACCTCTACGAAGGTGTACGATTAACCTTCATGAAACCTTAATTTTCGATCTAGGTACTTACTACTTTGGCATTGCTATGACAATATATTGTATAGGTTTCCAAGTTATCTTAAGTATTTTACTTATCTTACTAATCAACTACAGTTAGTGCCACATAAACTGTTATTCTTACTTATGTTCAATTAAGCAATACAGTCACATACATTCACGCATCACATGAACATTGTAAATTAAACCCAAAATGCAGTATAACCAGATGCATTAACAAGAAATAAATACACAAAATTTGTAGAGTAATTCTCTTTATTGATATCTTCAGATTAATATAGACTCTATCCACCCTGCGCACACAGCTGCAGGGGTCTACGCACTCAGTTGTGGACTTCCACCATAGGACTTTGCACACTCAGTTGTAGAACCTCTACCTACACTAAGACTCGAGAACACTTAGACTCTAATGCTCATGTCCTCACTTCATTCTTCACTATCTTACCAAAAAATATTCTTAGAGCTACTTACTTAGCTCCTTGTTATACAATCCCATGGTCCACGGACCATGGTTAGATATTTACAACTAAATTTACACTTTACAAAATAAGGGTGGACAACCCTTTATGACTCTTGACACCTTCGCGCTTCGCGAGCACAAAATGTGGAGACTTTACAATTTTATTACAAAATTGTCCCAAAACATGGGCTTTTAGCCCAACAACTATCCTTGGGGGAACCCATTCCCAATAGGCCCCCAATAAAAAACAGGGTGACTCACCCTCAAGTTACTCTATGGGTGCGGAGATCTTGGCGCGAAGACCTTCCAGCTCGACCTGTATGACAACAACCTCGGCAGTGCACTGTGTGGCTGCTTGCTTTGCTTCTTCAGCCAACTTCTCAGTCACTGGTCCTGAACTATCAACCCAAAGCTTTTGTTGAGTCACTTGTAGATTAGAAATATTGCCTTCAATGGATGTCGTGACCGAATAAGCGTCATCCAACAAGGGCTTTAAGCACACCTTCAACACTACCTCCTTATGTTGTGCTACATCTACCTATTTTTTCAGTGCTTTGGCCTCCTGCAGCTTCGCCAGTCTCTGCATGAGAGCGACAGTACATGTTGTACCTTTTACTTCATCATAGCGTTGTTGTAGTTCTCATGCCTCTGTCTCTAGCTGCTGTAGATTAAGGTCCTCTTGCAGGCTCGTGAGGACCTCGAATGATTGTTAAAAAACTTGTGTGTAGTCTGCTACTACACTATCTGCCACTGCTATCGCATCTGCAACAGCAATTGCACACTGCTCCTTTACTTATGGAGGAGTTGAAGGTTGGGCCTTCAACTATAAATTTGTAATCTATAGGATCAGCTCCAACTAAACCTTAGCCAACTTTGTATGAGCATCATGCACCCCTGTAGAAAGCTTGTGAACACGCACCTCGACCGGCTCTTCCTTAGGAATGGCCAACTCTGGAACCATTTGGCATGCCTCCTCCATGACCTAAACTATACACTTGTTGCGATTAGTTACCTCAGTCACAATGACAATGGTGGAGTATCACTGTAGGGTTGTCTGTTCATTATTAGTCTTCTGCTCACTGATCATTTGCAAAGCATAGTGTTCATGGGCCCTCAGCTCCACAATCACTCCATCTTGCAATAGGTGGAGTTCCTTTCTAGGGAGAGCTACCAAGTTCAACCCCACTCCCTTGAGGGCACTGACAATGGGTTTTTCAACTTCATTCTCTGTGGTCAATGCTCCATCCGACAACACTATCACTTAGGAGACCTTCGCTCACAACATCTCCATAGCTTCTGAAGTATTGATAGCGAGGCTGGTGGACACCATGCCAGCCTGTGATGTGTTGGTCTGTAGCTTCTACAAACCCATCTGGATGACCCCCAATAGTAACTTTTTCTTCTGCTCGAACTACTGCAGTGCCTCAGTTGTGACATCCTGCACCATGTCTCCAATGTCATGCAATTCTACCTCTGGAAGGGTGATTGGGTCCAAAAACACCTTACTAGCCCTGGATTTCTTCCTCGACCCCACTTTTTCTTGTTCCCTTGGATGTTTGACGTGGTCCAATGTCGTCTGCGGGTCCGCACCATGCTACTCTATTTTCTCGTCTATTTCTTCCTCTGTTTCGGGCGAAGGTGACCTCATGCCTTTGTCAGAGCCATCTTGAGCTTGGCCTCCTCCTTTTTCACTACGCGACAAATTTGATCGACCCTACCACCAAGTCTAAGGTAGTGTGCCACTCTACTAGCCATTGATTGAGTACTTTATCAATCACGTCATCTGTTTCCAGCTAAGGAAAGTCATACCATGTTTGTTCAGGGTCCTTCTGTGCCCTCATTGACACCTAGTGAAAGTATACCTTGAACTCTGCATACCCCTGTATTTTGTCAAACACAGTAGGAAACAATCGTAGTTTACAATTGATAGCCATGAGGATGTTCATTTCCATCACGATCTAGAAGATCTTGCTATCCTTCATGCACTGAGCATCCTTCATCGCCCGCAACGAAGCATACTTCGCTACTTCTGGAAGGTCTAGCGTGATCGAGATGAATTGACTATCTTCAGGTAGCTCCTAGGCTACCAACACAATAGAAAAAAAGAGCCATGCATAGTGGAAGGTCTTTCTGAGCTCCTGTGCTTCACGATGATTCGCAAGGAACTCACTGCAAAGATAACATGCCCTATTAAACTGGACTCCTTCGGCACATTGGGCTGCAAGAGCAATGACCGGTGTTGTCACTTCATCTACCCAACACTTCCTCTTAACCTTTCCTACCAAAATATGCATGGCCACCATCACCATAGGGTCACAGATACTCGAGATGGCATAGCCTCATGGCTTCTTCACGAGCTTGAATTTCTCCTTCATGGCCTGCTCGCCACCTTTTTCATCAAACATCAAGATTGGATTTTCCCCTATGTAGGGCAGCCATGTGATCCTATTGATCAATATATCAGTGTTGGGTATTGGCTCCTCCAACCACATACACCCATCATGCACCAAGCATAGCAGCTACTTGATGACCAATACTGTAATGGGGTGCGATTGTAGTGCAGCACCCGTAGCAGGTTTAGGAGACCTACCTTCTCTACTCCCCTAAGCCACGTCTCGGGTTCCAACGCATTTGTCTTGGTGGTTGTGTTAATGACGTGGCGCATTAGCTTCTCTGTTGCCAAGTGTGGGAACTTCTGATGGTTAGCTAAGTCCCAATCTTTCAGTTTCAACAGAGGAACCTACCCCAAGCAGGGTCCTTCAAGGAAAATCTCGTCTAATAGCAGAGGGGTGTGCAAGGTGACCTTGCTCTTGTCAATGTCGTTTGGAACCTTGGTCTTTCCCTTGCATGGAGGGATATGCTTGGGCAACTTAGTGATAAGGTCAACACCCTAGACTTCAACTTCCTCCATTCCTACCCCTAAGTCCTCATCATCCATCACGATGTCCTCAATTTATTCCTCTTCTAGCTCCAAGTTAATGGCTTTGCCCTTTTCCTGTGTGGTAGGCTTGGCCTTCTACAGGTTTATTCTAGGTGACACGGACAATGGTATTGCAACCTGCTTTCCCTTATTATCCTTCGCACACTCCTTGGTTGCAGTTGGCTTCAGTCTAGGTGTCTGTGGTGATATGGGAACTTCAACTAATACGTCTACAACCTTTGGAGCAGGTCTCTCTAATTTCCTAATAACCTCCATCACAGCCGCCTCGGTTGTCACTACTTTGGTGTCCATAGCTCCTGTGGGCATCGACATGATGCTATGCAACAACTTTTGTGTCTCCTTTGGCAACATTTTGAATACTTGACTTGCTAGCAAAACTTCGTAGTTTTCACGGTTCCTGCGCACCTGAGAGCTCAACAACTCAATTCTCAATATGCCAAGTGTTTTTCATTGGGCCTCCACCTGTAACGTATAGGGCCTTTTGAATTCAAATCTGACCGTTCCCCCTGCATTTGGTTCATTAATGCTGGATTGGTAGCAGATTTCCAAGGATCTTACCCATAAAGTTTGCCTTAAATGCTAGCCTCCTGCTACTTTTGGCCACATTCCTACCATCAACTCATGAACAATGACTTTAACAGTCACTTTCTAGCTAACCTGAGCGATTTCTCCCTAGGTAGTGCAACTCTCTTCATGTTGTCATGAACCCTGTGACATTTCCTTGTTCCGCACAATCCTTCAGTCGCATAGTTCCCCAACCCGGGTAGTGTAGTTTATAGTCTCGTGCCTCCTTTCAAATACCTAGAGTGCTAAGTCTATGCTACCATCATATAGTCACCTGGCTGGATCACCGGTGTATGGATTCAATTGGCTACCATTCACCTTTCCTGGGAAGGGATCTCCATTCAATTTAACCAAATGAATCGCACCACCATTGGTAATCACCTTAATGACATAGGGCCCTAACCAGTGCATTTTGAATTTCCCTGGAAATTTATCAAACTTGCTGTCATATAACAAAACCAGATCATTTACCTTAAGTGTGTGCAAATTAATGTGCTGATCATGCCATGCTTTTTCACGTTTCTTTTGGACCTGTTGGTGAAATCTAGATAGAAATCTCTCTTCGCAAGTTCAGCCAGCTACGCGAGCCTCTCTTCCAAGGCTCCACGATCCATCATACCCTTGAGTGCCACTATGCGCAGACTAGGCACAATGTATTCTATGAGCATCACTGCTTCAACACCATATACAAGCCCAAAGTATGTTTTTTGAGTCAACTTTTTGCATGTCATCCGATAGGCCCATAGTACAATGGGTATGCGTAGGTCCCAATCTCTTCGCTAAGTGTTGCAAACCTTGGTCAGCATGTTCTCCAACACCTTATTAAATGCTTCTTCCATCCCATTATCCCATGGGTGATAAGGCATGCTTTTTTGGTGATATACATGAAGTTCCTCCGTCAACTCATTGATTGTCTCATTCAGGAAGTGTGTACCACGACCACTCATCAAAATATTTGGACACCCAAATCACGTCAATACATACTCAAAGAGAAACTTCAAAATGTTCGTGCTTGTGTAGTCCTTCACAGGCTGTGCCTCCACCCATCGAGTCAAATACTCAGTCGTGGTGGTAATTTATTGCGCTCCTATCTTCTTTCCTTGGGGCTAAATGGGTCCCATGGAATCTATTGCCCATTTCTCAAAAGGTTGTAATGTCATCTGTGGGTTCAGAGGAAACTCATCTCTCCGTGATGGACTACCAGTCCTTTGACGCACATCACATACCTTGTAGTAATATTTTGAATCCTAATGGAGGGTTAGCCACCACAACCCTACACATAGAATCTTCTGCATTGTTTCCCTTCCTGCATAATGGCCTCCCACGGAGCACCCATAAGTATCCATGAGGATACTGCTCCTTTCAAATTGTAGTACATATTGTCGTAATACTTCATCATAACCCATTTTGTATAGATGTCTAGTAATGATAGAAAATCCTGCTGTGTGTACCACTAACTCCTTTTCTTCTGGATGGTGTAACCTTCCAGGGTAGTTCCTTTGTTATGAATTGTATGATGTCTTCAAAGTGACCATCTACTACGCGCACTGCAAATAGCTACGCGTTAGGTAATCCCTCGTCCAAATTAGTGGCCTCTTCCCCCGTTTCGATGTGCGACAGATGGTCTGGTCCCACGTTTAGTCATCTGGGCTTCATAATAACCTCAAAATCATACTCCTAGAACAGTAACAACCACTTATAGATTATCCCCCCCAGCACATGCTTATTGACTAGGTATTTCAACGCAAAATGATCTGTATACATCTTAAAATATCCACCCAACAAATAGTTTCTGAACTTCTGGTGCACGTATATCATGGCTAACCCTTTGCACTAGGTGGTGGAATAGTTCTTCTTAGCTTTGGATAACCTCCTGCTTGCAAATGCTATAGGATGGTCCAATTTCCCTCTGCCACCCTGTGTCAGCACTATTCCCAGTTTTATACATTACACGTCTACATTTACATGAAACTCCTTCTTCCAATCCAGGAAGACTAAAATCTTTGCGGTGACCATTTTTCCTTTGAATACATGCAAGCTCTTCTGATAGTCCTCATTCCAACAGAACATAACATCCTTTTTCAACAACTTCTCCATAGGCACGGTGATCTGGGCATAGCCCTTGATAAACATTTTGTAATACCCAGTATGTCCTAGGGTTGCATGCAGTTGTTTCACACTCCTCGATGCCTCCAAGCTAAGTATCACTACAATCTTCGTGGGATCTTCCATCAGTCCCTATCTACAAACCACATGAACCAACAAAGTTCCAAAAGGAACACAAAACATGAATTTCTTCAGATTGAGTGCAATTTGGTACCTTCGACAAGTATCTAGCATCAGGTGAAAACTTTCCACATGGAATTTTACTAATCCAAACACAGTCTAGTCATCAAAGTATACTTCCAGAAACTTATGAATGAATTATTTAAATGCAGCAATGACTAGCAAAAAAAAATCGTAGGCACATTCTTCAATATGAAATGCATTATAGTGTACTGAACACGTCCCCACTCAATCACGAAGGTCATCTTCCTTCTATCCTCAGGCATGATTTTAATCTAATGATACCCAGAGAACCCAGTAGTGAAGGAGTACACTTCCTGGCCACCTACATTATCCAATACTTAATTAGTGAATGGAGTCGTGAAGGGACCATGTACACAAGCATCATTCAACTTCCTGAGATCTACACATATCCTTATTTCATCCTTCTTCTTCTTTTCCTGTACCACCATTGGGCTCACCCAATTAGATTCTTCCACGGGCTCAATCATGCCCGCTGTGAACATCTTATCTACCTCTAAGCAAACCCTCTCCTTATACTTCAGGTTGCGATGGTAAGGTCTTTTCTTAACCGTCTTCACATCGGGTTTTAATGTGATCTTCATAATGCCCAAGTCCCATATTATCCCTTTAAGCTCTGTAAACTTGGTAGGGAACAAATCCTAGTATTTGCGAAGTAATTCAACAACCTTATCTACCATCGCATCATCCTAGTAGTCTCCAATATTTGTGAATTTGGGCTCCGTCTCCATACCAATATTTACCTATTTTGTTTTCAGTGGCGCGATTATATCAGGATTCTCAATCTGCAGTCCCTTGACCTCATGATGACCCTCAGTTTTAGGGATATTAATCTTTCATGGATCCTAGTCATCTTCTTCAACGGTCATGTTATAGCATTCCAGCGTGTGGCTCAGCCGAGTAGTCCAATCGATTTGAATTAGATCCAAAGGATCCTTCTGTATCCTAAAGATTACTGCTTTAACTTCTTATATCGCTTCCTCAATATAATCAAACCCGTCTTCGAAGCTGAACTTCAATATGAATCCTTCACGTAGAATATCCCATTCACCTATCCCATGGCGGAGCTCTGCTTCCAAGTACTAGTTCATCGGAATGACATCCAAGGTGTGATAGAACAAGTGCACCCATTCAGGTTGGGGCTTTGCTCCATAAGCCTTAGCCCATTTGACCAAGTGTGCATGCAGATCATCTTTCCCATCATATTTGTCTGTCATTCATACCTTTGGCTTCCCAAAGCGTGTTCTCATCATCCTCCTATACTCGCGCCAATCATCAAAACTACCCTTGTGCGTAACCCACCATCTAATAGGGATATTGCAAGTGCCCAATCCAAAGCCTCAAAGCACTTCCCCTCTTGTACTTCCTTTTAAAATGCATCCAAAAATACATCTACATCACTCAAGCCATCATAAGTGGGCATATTGTTTACCTATGATGATGCACAATGCAGCGCCCGCGTCATCATGTTAGAGCTTAGCATGGTTACTTCATGTAGCTGATTCTTCCAATGCTCTAATTCTTCATCAGAGTGTGAGGTGTAGGAAATCTCACGATTCCATGTAATTCGTCCATCCGCTTTCAGATTCACCCAATATTGATCTCACGTTGTTATCTTATATATGTAGTCTAAATCATCATCGCTTATGTAATCGCACACTTTTTCAGTATAGCACGATCCTTCAACAGGATCTAAGGGTACTATTACGTGGAGTGATTTCTTTTCAAATATCATCTTTTGCTTCTTTAGGTTGATTATCCCGTTCATGTGAGTAGCCTAATCAATACCAAGGAGCGCAGGGTAGGGGTTGCTATCATCCATAATTTCTATCACTTCAAAGTTAGCCAATACACTCGCGCCTTCAATATCTAGAGTTACTCATTGCAACTGTCCCATGGGGATGATCTTTTGCTGATTTTCCATCGTTAACTAAATCAAAGACCACTGTAATGCAGGTCTTCCCATTCTCTCCCAAGTCTACTTTGGTAAGATGTTCACATCTGACCCTAGATCCACAATGACTTGATCCATTTCATATTCTCCTATGTGTGTGGTTAGTCTCATCTCTCATGCTGTCCTTTCTTTATGCTTACCAATCTTCTGTACAACACGCAACTCACCTGAAGTGTTTTCGGTGCATCTATTTAAAGATCCTATAACCCCTTCACAACCTTGCTATTGTGTAGCAGTTTCATGCAAGTTTCTAGAAAGTTCATAAGCATAGAAGCATCCATTTCCTAATTAGGGTTATCCATGCTCCCTGAGGTAGAGGCCTCAGCAAAGCTCTTATTTTCTTCCATCAATGTTTCTCGTGTGCGCTCTGAATCAAACTCAGCCTCCTTTGTCGGAGCTTTGTGTACCCATGCAGTGCCTTCAATTTTCTTCACCTTACCATCGCCTATTTTAATTCCACTTCGAAGAACTATATTCACATTCGAATCCTCTTCATGAGGCTCAAACCTCATCATCTACAAGTTTTGAGTCGGCTAAGGTGGTAGCACCCCTTTGTCGCGTATCATCGCTATTAGTGTAGGATAGTCCTCTGTCTCATGATCAAACTGAGTACAATATTTGCACGACAAACACATTGGGTTATTGCACTCATGGGCATAGTGTCCTAGTCCTCCAAAGTTGTAGCAGATTAGTTGTCCCTGACCTCTATTAGGTCCTCTTCCGCCTCAGCCTCGTGCACACCCCTTAAAACATGTTCACGCCATCCCAACACTCTGGTCAGGGGGCCATGTTTCTTCCTGAACCCTATATGTGGATGTTCTATCCATCATCAATTCATAACTTCGGTAGTTGCACTCATCATGTCCTACCGACCTCCAGAAGTTGCAAAACAATTGTTGTGGTGTTTGAACGAACTTCTATAGCAAATGGAAATTTTCAATTGTATGTTTCCCTGCTACCTGACATATAGCGCACCACAACGCATGCCCCATGCTTGGTCCTTCTTAGGCTTTCGGCCTCAAAGGCATCAGTCCCCCTCCTACAATATAGTTTAAAAAAACTAGGCAGTTATCTTTGTCATGGCCCTGACCTTTACATTTTAGGCACCATATTTCTTAGCGCACCTCTGGTCGAATTGTTCTCTCTTGCTTCAAACTTTGCATTTCAAGGTAAATATTTTGCAACTGCGCATGGATCTACTGAACCCCAAGATTTAGATGTTGCATTGGTGTTTCATGTAGTCTTATGGAAATCTCCAAGGCCTCTGCCTGAGTTGTAATATTTTGATGTGACAGTGAAACCCTTAGGTGAGGCAGGAGCGAAGCCATGAACCATTCGTAGTGTTGTCCATTTGTTAAGTTCATATTGGCTTTGCAGATTTTACACTTCAATCTTTGATCCAATTCCCAAGGAGTCTCCCCTAGTTTCATCATAATTTACTTGAATCCCAAAGTCGACTGCGCCTCAGATTTAGGCCTACTGAACTCTTTATTCAGCATAGTCTGGATTTCTACGAACCCACAGTTCGGGTTGTCATTAGAGTACTTGATGTACCAATTTAGCGCGTGATCCTGAAAAGCACTAACCAATGTTTCTTTCTTCATGTGATCATCTATGATGCCCTGAGCTTCCCATATAGCTTTCACAATCAACCAAAACTGGTTTGTGTCCTCATTTCCCAAGCCCTTAAACAAAGGCGACTTCACTGAATTTACCATGTTGAATTGTGGTTGAGGGGGCGGTACGGGCAAAGTCACAGGTGACAATGGTGAAGTTGGAGGTGGTGTAGGTGGAGGTGGTATTTGTTGGAATCCCTGTCTTATTAACTGAAATGTACTTCATGGAGAAGCTTGCGTTGTAACTTCTTCATCACCCAATGGAGGTGAAATCCATGGACTATATTCAGGACTATTTCTTCCTTCTTTCCTATAATTCTTTCCACTTCGTGTAGCTCCAAACATCAAGGTAGCTGCATAACCCATTTTTCACACAATAACATCTTAATCGAGGTATTTAAAGACTTCAAGTACTTACCTCAAGGACCTTTGAAAAAACATTGCTCCGCCTCGCGACGCTGTAACTAACTAAGGATTCGACCACAAATTTAGTCACAAATCCTCCTATGATGTGATAGGGTTAATTATTGACAACATGAGCTATCTTATCTCCAAAGGCTTCTAGTCTATGTACTAACTCTGGGGTCCAAAAAATAGGACCATCAATTCTCCACCTTCCTTGGCTATCCACTAGCTTCGCGATCCACTAGCTTCGCGATCCACTCATATAACTCAACTAGAAAGGAATAGGAAAATATCTCGTGGATTTCTATATATATGTACCTGTCTGGCCACTATTCCTTTATCAGCCATGGATTTCTGTTCTCTTGTGCCACAAACTCATGGATCTTCCTATCCATCCAATCTTCAACCTTTTTCTTAGTTGGATTCTACTGATACGACATCACACATCTCTCATGAAGATTCTGGTTCCAGCAAAGAAACCATTTCTTGGCTTTGTGGGGCTTGACCCAGGTTCAACGTTAGTTAGCCAAACAAATCCCTACACTACTAGCCCTTTCGGCATCAGCCCATAGACTGTGGACCAAAGTCTCACCCGAAGCAATATGGGGGGATGTTGGAAACAAGTTTCCACACCCTCAGATGGTTGTGATGTTGGTTTATACCCTCTATTCCTACTTTTGTGTAGGTCAGTAAGCATTAGGGCTCTAATAGTCTACACTTTATTTTTCCCTTTAGTACCTCCACGAAGGTGTATGATTGACCTTCATGCAACCTTAATCCATGATCCAGGTACTTTCGTGTTGCTAAGAAAACGTATTGTATAGGTTTCCAAGCTATCTTAAGTGTTTTACTTGTCTTACTAATCAACCACAGTTAACACCATGTAAATTGATATTATTACTTGCTTTCAATTAACCAATATAGTCCAATACATTTGTGCATCATATGGACATTCTAAATTAAACCCAAAACACAATATAACCAGATGCATTAACAAAAAATAAATACAAATAATTTGAAAAATACTTCTCTTTATTGATATCCTCAGATTAATACAAGCTCTATCTTCCTTGTGGACACAGTTGCAGGGGTCCGTGCACTTAACTGCAGACTTCCACCCTAGGTTTCTGCGCACTCACTTGTAGATCCTCTACATACGCTAAGACCCGAGAACACTTATACTCTAATTCTCAACTCCTCACTTCATTCTTCTCTATCTTACCAAAAACTCTATTTAGAGCTACTTACTTCACTCCTTTTTATACAATCCCATGGTCTGCCGACCATGGGTAGATATTTACAGCCGACTTTACACTTTACAAAATAAGGGCAGAGAATCCTTTATGATTCCTGACATCTTCGCACTTTGTGACCACAAAATGTGGAGACTATACAATTTTATTACAAAATTGTCCCAAAACATGGGCTTTTAGCCCCAAAACTGTCCCTAGGAGAACCCGTTCCCAGCAACAATATTTGTAAGGAGAGGAATGAACTGGATGTTGAAATTATGAAATTTAGAGAACTAATGATGAAAGAACTGCCTAGGAAGAGGTAGATTGATTATTAAATGGAAGTCCAAATTAGGAGGAAATTGATTGTACAAGAGGTCATCGACAAATAAGGGGGAAAACTACAGAATAAAACATAGAAACTTAGAAGAATTAAGAATAAAATAATAGAGCAATGGCATGACAAGGAGATGAACCAACTACAACATAAAGTTTGGGATCGAGGAATATTCACTTTATCAGCACATGGTGATGAGACGATGAATCTTTTTCACTTTGGGATTGTGATGCAGGTGCATTGGTCGAGCACAAAAAAATGACTAAGACTAGACAAGATATTACCAATGTGACGGGATAGTCACATGGTAAAGATGGGGACAATAATGTTAAGAAATTTTAAATGTGTAATTTAGGAGTGAGTTATGTTTTTTTTATAAAATAAATTGGAGGATTTATTTTATAATGTAAAAAATAGTTTTCAATTTTCATTATTTTTTGGAGAAGGGGAAACAATTCACACTTTGTCACTCTTGGTTGTCATAGTTAGTTTATTTTGGAAAATATTAAGACAATTGTGTTTTGGATGTTCTTGAGGTGATGAGGAGAAGAAGAGGGTAAGAGAGGAGAGAGAGGAGAAGAGAGGAACTCATTATTTCACTATGTAACTATAGTTCTAATGTTATATAGACACCTGTACTTTGCAATCTATGTGAACCGAAAGGTATTTATGTGTGAATGACGTAATGAAAATTGGGTTGTAATTTATGTGATTGTTAAGTGAATCACAATTTTGTGGGTACACTAATTCAGTTTCTTCTTTTGAACCATTATTATTTTCATTTTCATTTCTGTGTATGTTGATCAATCTGAGAGTTTGTAACTTGTTGGACCGATTTACATAAAAAATTTCGAAGATTGTAGCTTCAATCGTTATGTGAGTTGTTAATTTTGCATTCTTGTCGTAATGGCTTCCAAAACACCATGGAGATATGTTCATTGTGCTTTGGCATAGAAAATGCATTGTTTTTATAGTGATTTGAGTGTTATTGTAGGAAGACAAAGTATCTCATTTTGAATATAGGCAAAACCCTTTTATATTGGTTTTATGTCTGTTAAATTTGAGTTAGCATTGCAAATCTCGGTGAAGAAAGGAAATGTTCACTATGTTGAGGAGCAAGCGAGGGGCCTTGGAGAGATGGTTTTTAAAACAGTCGAGTCATTTCATCTTCCCCGAAATTGTTGTACATAAATTTAATAGTGCATTGTCAAATTATTATGTAGCTACGTAATTATTTTATAGCGACTGCATAGTTAATTAGAAATGGATGCTACCAAATCATTGTGTAGCGAACGTGAGAAAACATATTATTTTTGAAGGACAATGTTTCAGTTTGAAATCTCGTTTGGGCCCACTTTTTTATTGCCCAATTTATAGGACGAAATTGTTATTAACATTTATTTTTTGAAATTGAATCCCCTTTTAACAATGAAGAGGAAGGTATGGGTATCTTGTATTGTTTGGAATTGAATGTGTTAAAGGGATAAATCCATTATTATATGGATTGATGAGATTGGTTATATTGGCTCCTGTGCAAGTTGGGTTTCATCACTTTCTAATAATAGTTCTTATGCCCTCATTATCACTCTCACAATACTTCATAAATGAATTTTGAAGTGAAAAATTAGATTCTAAATAATGGTTATACTAGACGAACAAAAAACTAGAACCTCTAAATGGTAGATATGTTTTGGAAGGTTAACGTTATTTTGGGAAAGGTCCTTGCAAAATTGAAACGATACAATAAACAAAATCATCCAACAATCCAGTGACATTCAAATGCAACCATCATAGCTCGCTTGACAAACCTAGACATTCACATTGCTGATATGGAAGGTTATCTTAGAAAGGCAAGTCAACAAAATCCTCTTGTAGTCCACTTAAAACATAACCTATTGATGTGTCTAGTTCATCTTAATGATTATAGCTAGGTTTTTCAATTATTTTATCATGTAGTCATTCTAGACTTATTTAGTTAGACAAATAGTTTATTTTGAGACTTTATGGCATAAATAGGTCTAGTGATACTTTTCTTTGTTATCATTATTATGTCTAAATTAAGATAGTTAAACTTATGTTGTTGATCTAGTTTCCAAAATGGAAGTTCATGATAGAAAGATTATGTCACTGTAATCTGATCATTCACTTATAAAAGAGAGATTATTGAAAAAAAAACATATATAAATGTATATTTCTACATATTAATATGGTTTATTTTATAAAGTAATTAAAAAAATTTAATAATAAATATGGTTTAGATTTAATCTAAATGAGATATGTAATTTTTTCATCAAATTTTAAATTAATAAAATAATAAAAACAATTTCAATAAAATCAATTATATATCATTTTATTATAAATGAAAATATAACTTATTTATTATATATTATTTATATTCGCATTTAACTAGTCACTAGTCCAACTCTTGATTCTACTTTGTGATCTGTTGCAACCCACTACCTCTCCAATTATTGATCCTAGGATGTGACTCATTGTATGATCAGTTTTTCCCCTAAGGTATTGTAGACTCTAGGGTATGTCCTCTTAAGTTTATTGCTTCTCAACTCTCTATGTGTTAAATCCCCTAGGATTTGTGCTCTCAAGCTTCTCGTTTCACAACCCTTTATGGGTCGAATCCATTAATATATGGAGTCATGGATGGAAATTCGGAAGGGAAAAAATGATTTTCCCAAATAATTTAGTGTTTTAAGCATTTTACTAGCTAAAAATATACTAGAGAAGCATTTTTTATTTTCCCTTGACTATTGGAAAAAGTAGTAGTCAATACCAGACTAGAGCATGTGATACTCATCTTTATGCCAATATCTATAATCATTCTAATTGCTTTAGTCCCAAATAATACTACCATGTAACTCACTTAACATGATAGTTAATTTTATACATTTTAGCTCATTTTCCATGAAATTATCTAGATTATTGAAAAGTGTTTTTGAATGTTTTAAATTTATTTTCAAAACAATAAAGATTTATATTGATAATTTCTTTGGGTTAAATTGTATTTTAATGAATTATGGTGCAACGAAGATAATGTATTGCTTAAAAACCATTGCCATGTTTTGAGAATTAACATATGCAGAGAAAATTTATAGTAAACCATTAAATATGAGATGAAAATATTTATTCAATTTTTTTACCTTCACATCAAGGAAAACATTTCCATCTAGTGTGTAAATATTGGCCAATATGATACATAAAGATCAAATACTTTTCCGCACACATAATTAATATGTTTGAAATAAGTAGAAAATGAAATAAAGATAGAGAAAAAGGTATTTTCGGGGATACTTCACAATTTCCATTTTGAACTTCAATTTGAAACATGTCTTTCCTTAAATAAAAATAAAACATTCTCTAAATAAAAACAGAATGTTCGCAATATTTTTTTTTTTTGGCAGCGAAGCACCCATGGGGGATTTGAACTAGTGACCTATCGCAAGGAGTGCCTTAAGAGTGCACCCATTCACCATTAATATAAAGCCCCTGGGCGATGTGTAAAAATGTTTCATTCTCACTTTGAGCCATAAATAAAATATTTCAATGTCCCTATGAAGTAACATAATTTTATATCTCCCCATGGTGGGTGCTTTCAAGGGGGGCGTCCACCACTAATTGAAATGATTGTTTAGCAATTAATTTTTGGTGGTAGAACAACCATCAAATGGCATGTTCCATGAAAGTTGGCCGGCCCAGGGGAGGCTACCGAAGTGACTGTCTTAGTCATGTGGGAGCCTAGGGAAGGACAATCCATCCTAGATTTGGTCTATATAAGCATTTATATGACAATCATGGAAGTTGTTACATGATCATTTAAGTTTTATGACACAAAGTGGTGGGTGAAGGTTATAGATGAGTTGACACATGCTCTTCCTACTACCTGTAGTGTCATAAAAAATCACTCCTGATGGGATCTGAAGGGAAATTTTAGAGTTTCCATTTCTAGAAGGCAATGGTTTTATAAGGGGGAGACTAATGTCAGTTTCATGATGGAACTACTACTAAATGCATGATTAGCTATGGTTGTTAGTTGGAAGTTAACCAACACAAGGCATATCACCTCTGGTTCATCATCAACTTTCCTATCAAATCTTAGGTTCAACATCACCTTTATCTCTATTCTACACTATATTTTGCTAGTGAACTTCTTTTGTTCAATGTTTTGTATGCATATTGGGATAGTAATTTTCTGGTTTTTTCTCCACCCTCATCCCCCCACCCCCTTAGGTTGTTAATTTCAGGTGGTCTGTTTTTATTGTCCCCTTTTTTATCCTATTTTCTGAACGTATTTTTCTTTTCCTTTCCAAGTTTTCGCTACATATTATGATAAAACGTGGGTTCTCTTTGACTCTCCCATTTTCATTGACTTACAACCTCTCCCACTCAAGGCCCTAGTGCATCTTTTGTCCCCCCCCCCCTCTCCCGCCTCTCTCCCTCTCAATGATATCCCCCTATGTTTACTCTCTCTTTGTGAATCTCATGACACGGCTAGATGTTTTCTCTCCTTTACTCATTGTGGTGATTGGAGACACCATCTTGGCCTCATTGAAACCACTGAAATATCTCCCTCTTGTGTCAACCAAACCCATGCTCTAAATGTGGCTTTCTCTACTATGACTAGATACAGGGATATCATCCTTGAAGCGGTCTATAAAGCAATTTTTTGATGTTGAAGACCAAGTCAAATAGTATAGAAGATTCAATTTTGAGAAGCAAGTCAATTAAGATACCAAAGACTAGATTACTAAAGTGGGAAACTCTTCCAAAGCTTGCCTTTCCTCCTACATCCAAACAATGAACCTATATTGGCATATCAAAACTCTCATGGGCATGGTACTTATAGAGAAAGCAAAAACTCAACAAGAAATGATAGTATGCATGGATGAACTAATGGAAAAAGTGGGAAAATGAACTAATTAACAAGTAAGTCATGATGTTTACCACAAAATTAGAAAACTTTGACTTTTTTGCCGTAGATAATCACATTGAACCACAACCACCAAATCTAGCGGACTCTTTGACTAAGTAATAATTAGGTGACTAAGTAATGATTAGGTGATCGATATGTTTCAAGCAATGTTTCTATAATGGCACTACATTGTCAAGCCTCTTATCTCATGATTTAGTTTATCTCTATTTCTTTTTTCAATTTTATAGTCTATGGGATACCTAATTATAAAATATTTTATTTATTCTATTGCTTTCCCAAGTGAGAAACCAATAGCTAGTGATAATTATCTATGTATATATTTTTTATAGTAATATAAAAGGCCTAACTAAAAAAACAAAAAACAAAACAAAACAAAAGCATAATACTATATCAACTTTATAGAGAGAGAAAAAAACAAACAACTTGTGTTTTCACTTGTGAATAGGAGGAAGATGAATAATTCTTGTATATGTATATATATAAAAATAAAGTTAAAACTAAATGAATATTTTAATGTTAACCATAATAAAATATTTCAAAATTCAAAAAGGAAAAAGTAATTGAATGTAAAAAAATTCAATTACCTGATAATAAAAAGAAAATGAGTAACTCATTCAATTCTTAATATAAAATTAATCTATAGTATCTAACACATATTAATAATAGTAAAATATGTAAAATTAGATAACATTAAGATGTATTTGAAAATATTTTAATCACAAGAAGATATCTATGGACAAATAGTGTCCATAAATAAACTATTTTAGTGAATATATATATATATATAAATATATTAATATATATATATATATATATTATATATATATATATATATATATATATATATATAATATATATATATATATGAAAGATAAAAGCTTTTCCTATATTATATAAATTAATTGCAAAAAAAATTATGGTTAAGATATTTTAAACAATTTCACTATTTTACATTTTCCTCCTTTTGAGGTGTACTTTTCTTCATTTTATGTAAAATCCAGAGAAAATTTGTAGGAATTACAACTTTCAATTGTGCATTGATCTATTGGGAGGGATCAAATCTTTTGACATGCAATTTTTTTTTCACGTTTTGCACTATAAAAGAGGTCTACACCTTAAGAGATATGATCTTCATAGGAGTGTGCGAGGTCCATGGTTATAATGGATCTTTTAAACATCAGCTTCATATATATATTTACATGGAGAAAAAAAGTAAGACAAAAAATTACTCTTTTAAATTTCATCATAATAAATATTTCAATATTCAAAAAAATAAATAATTGAAAGTTAAAACATTCAAATACTAGTGATGAGAAGAAATTATTAATTTATTTGATTCTTAATATAAAATTAAGATATGATATTTAAAAAACTATTATTAATAATAAACAAGTTCAATATATATTATAATAAACATTCAATTGTGAAAATTTAAATAATATATTTTAAATTATATTAAAAATTCCTATAAAAGAACTTTGACTTCTATGCTTCCCTTTGATTTATATATTTTATATGAAGATATAAAAACTTCATATAAAATAACTTTAACTTCTCTCCTGCTCCTTTGCCAATATTGATCTGCAATGGAAATGGAAGTTATAATTTATGTCCATGTGCTGCAGTCGATTGGAGGGACAGAGTCCCATAGTCAGAGGCTCTGAAGTAAGTGAAGTAAGAGATGGAGATGAAGGGAAAACAAATATACTCACGAAGAAAGAAGAAAATAGGAGTATCCACATTTAAAAAAAAAAAAAGAGAAGGCGTAGTTAAAAAAGGAAGGTGTATTAAAAAAAAGAAAAACATCTGGAATAGAAAGGAAAATTGACAAGGTATTTATGGCTAAAGTTTTTCCCGAGTTAAAAGAAGAAGTGAGCACTTATTTTTGGGTTTTTCTGGGTTAAAAGGAAAATTGGGCAGAATTTTTGGCTTTTTGTAAAAAGGAGAATCAAAGAAAATACCAATGACATTTTTCTAGCAAAAATTTTAGAAAATTTTTTACTTGGTAAAAAGAGATTTGAGAAATTTTTTTGGGGCATTCTCTTGTAGTAAAATTGGGGTTTTGAAATTATGGTTGAGTTAAGGATAATAGAGTTACTTACTCCATACAATTATCATTCATGGAAAAGAAAAATGCAACAATTGCTGCAATCTAAGGGGTTGCGGAAAACATTAAGTGAAAACCAACCGAATTTTACAAAAGAAGTTGAAAGATTTTCCCATAAGAATAAACTAGATGAAGCAATGGGGATGATTGAGTTGTATGTTTCAAACAATCTATTATTTCATCTTGAAGAATGTTCAAATCCCAAAGAAATTTGGGAAAACCTAGCTTCATTATTTGGAGGTATCAATGAGTTCCATGCATTAGAATTGGAAACTAAATTATCAGCCCCTACTTAATGATCATGCCTCTATTGAGGAGTATCTTGCATAATTCAGGTCTTTGTTTTCTCAATTAAAAACACGTGGTAAGGAGAAAAAATATGTTGAATGTATTTTCTTAGTTTTGTCAAAACTAAATGTGTTGGCATTATGATTCTGGTTTGGTACTATGGCACAGGTGTTGTACTTGATGGCAACTCACTCTAGTGGCAGATCTCAGTTTAGGCACTCAAAATCATGGAAATTAAGATACCCGCGGGTAATCCTAGAAGAAGCTACGAACCCGCAGGTACGCCGACCAAGGAGTGCGGACATGCACGCAGGTGCTCCGCTCAGAAGGTGCAGACCCCAGTTTCACTCTCTCCAATGCATAAAAGCACGTGGACGTGGGAATCTTCATGAATGGTTCATTGTATTAGTCCGACAGTTTTTGATCCTATGGTTTTGGTCTGTGGTATTGCATCCAAAAGTATTCATCCCAAGTATTGGGTTCATGGTATTGTGTTATTATGGTTTTGGACATGGTATTGTGAAAGGCTTGCCTATAAAAAGGAAAGGAGATCACTTGGCTAGTTAACTTGTGAAATTTGGATATCTTAAGATCTGAAATTTTGGGAGATTGGTTTTAAAAGCTAGATCTAAATCAAGGAGAAAACTTAAGGCAAATTTATTGATAAGTCGTGATCTCTTGGGTGCATGAACAGATCTCTGGATCTGACTGATTGTGGCACATTGGAGGACTGTTAATTTGGCCCTAATTAGAAGATCGCAGGCGATCCACGATGTGAGTGCGGGGGTACGCAGATTAGAAGAAGGCGCATTGTGGGGGTACGTAGCGCAGAAGAAGGCGCAGTGCGAGGTACGCAGCACAGGAGAAAGCGCAGTGCGGGGAGCACGCAACACAGTAGAAGGCACAGTGCGAGGTACGCAGCGCAGAAGAAGGCACAGTGCGGAGGTACGCTGTCAGTCAGACAGTGAAGGTGCGGATCTGAGCAGAAGTACGTAGAGCAGAAGAACGACCAGTGCAGATCTGTGCAGTTTAGACTCAGAAGAGCTATGGATATTCGCAGGCCCCTCTTGGTGAAGTTGCAGACTTATATTGAAACTTTTGTTGACTGTCTTTTATGTATTGCTGCAGAGTTTTGGGTTTAGATTTCTGGTATTACTTTTCTGTTTACAGCATTTTGAAGAGTTGAGTGATTCATTGGTTGATTGTATAAGGAGATTGGGTGATTTGCATGTACTTGATGATTATTTGATCTTCTTGGATCCAGTTTGAAAATTCATGAAACGTGGTCCTTAAAGAAGTAAAAGAGCTAAAGGGGTTGTAGCTCCCTTCCAGGAGAGACTATAAAATGAGAGAGAGTTGTAGCTCTCTGCAGGTTGCAGCCTGAATATCAGTAAAGGACTGCACCAATACAAAATCATTGTAAAAGAAGTTTCTAATTAAAAGAAGATAGAGACATATTGCAGCAGGTGCTTTTCACCCACATTGG
This sequence comes from Pinus taeda, assembly GCA_000404065.3. Classification (NCBI taxonomy): domain Eukaryota; kingdom Viridiplantae; phylum Streptophyta; class Pinopsida; order Pinales; family Pinaceae; genus Pinus; species Pinus taeda. The sequence goes on along the minus strand of APFE031600211.1, from coordinate 108,712 downwards.
GTTTCCAGCTTATATCTGGTGTTCTTTGGTGTGACTATCTGTTTTTCTTGTTCATGGTCATTATTATATGGTACTCACATACAAGTTAATGATCAATATCTGAAGATTAAATTAAAGTATAAATCAGGAAGACATATTGAAAAGAATTTGATAATACTAATTCACCCCCCCCCCTCTCAATATTATTTCCAACAATTGGGATCAGAGCAGGTCCTTCTGAAGAAGCTTGATTACTTGAAGGAAGATCGTTCATCATGAGCAACTATGAAAGGGAAGCATCAATCAGGACACCGGTTTTTGATGGGACAAACTTCGTATATTGGAAGGTAAGAGTTACTGTCTATCTTCAATCTCTGGGTACAGAAGTCTGGGATATCATAGATACTGGGTATACTTTTCCAACAACAACTCCCACAGATCCGGCTGAGAAGAATAATTATGAAACAAATGCAAACGTGGTCAATACTCTATTGGGATGTCTATCGCAATCAGAATTTGTCAAAGTTGTGCAGTATAAATCCGCAAAGGAAATATGGGACAAGATTGTTTTGAGCTATGAAGGAGATGATCAGGTAAAACGAGCAAAACTTCAAACCCTCAGAATTCAGTATGAAAATCTCAGAATGTACAATGATTAAAGTGTGGCTAACTATTTTCTTCATGTAGAATGAGCATGGTTAATTGTATGAAAAATTTGGTGTGAAGAAGTAAAGAGGTTTGGTTGCGGTTGAAAAAAGTTCTAAAGATCTTTGTCCCCTAGGTTTGGAAATCTAAAGTTCTCTGCAATTAGAAGAAAAGGAGAATCTTCAACAACCTTAAAAAAGTCACAAGCTGAAAACATGGAATTCTAACTGCTTATGAAATGAGGAAAGGAGGACCATCAGACAGGAGAGAAGCTACCTTCAAGGCTTCTGGAAAAGGAGACTACTATGAGTGAGGACACATATCTGAAGAAGAAGAAGAATCAAATTTTGTCAAAAATCTTCAACGGGGTGCTCGACGATTCCGAGGTAAGTTACCATTCAAATTCTTTGCTTGTGGAAGAGTAGGTCACTATGCTACCAAATGTCCTCACAAGGATAAGATTGACAAGGGAAAGGAACCTATTAGATGGAACAAGAAACATAATGCAAATAAGAAAAGCTATTACACTCATGAAGATAGTGATGGACTATCAAATAGCGATGAAGATAAACGAGGTAATCACTATAAACTTTTAATGGCCTTTGAAGATGATGATTACATGGATGCTATAGATGTGGATGGCTTTTATGAAGAGATTTCTAGACTCAAAACATGTTTAGAAGAAAAGAATATGATCATTGATACTCTGCAATTCCAACTTGATGAAAAAGAAAAATTTCTTGAGAAGTCAGAATGTGAAATTTTTGGCCTTAGAAAAGAAATTGAGAAAACAAAGGCTCTTAATCTTAAATTTGTTAAAGGATCTGAAACTCTGGATGAGATTATCAATGTACAACGTTCTCCTCTAATCAAGACTGGTCTAGGGTATAATGGAGAAGCATCTCAAGCATCCACCTCAAAGATTTATCTCGATGCAGCAAGGAGGAATGAGCAAAAGCCCAATGGAGATCACCAGGTAAAACATAGACGAATTACATCAAGGATAAACAAAGACTACCAGGTAAATCAGGGGCAACCCACCTTAAGGATGAAAAAAAGCTACAACCAGCCACAAGTAAAATCTTCTCAGTTTGCCTCAAGAATGGATGACAATAGAAACTACAATTGACAGGAAGATTTGATAATCAGAGGAGTTTCTTCAATGGCCAATGTTTCTCTTGCCATAACTTTGGCCACAAAGTAGCTCAATGTGTTTCCTATAAGACAATCATCAGTAGAGAAGCTCAAAAACAAAGAAGTATGATTGGAATCACAAAAATGACCCATAACAACTTTTCTGCCCTTGAAAATGAAATTGAATGTTCTATTTGTAATAACTTTGGTCATGAAGATTCTGAATGCAGGAGGAGGTTTTGGAAGACAACTCATAAGGAACAAACCTCAAGTGCCAGAACATGGAGAATGAAGGAACCTCAACCAGAAAGATGTGGGATAGCTTTATATGCATAAGGTCAAGAAAATCAATGGTACATTGATAGTGGATGTTCAAAGCATATGACAAGTGATAAAGAAAAACTTGAATCATATAGTGTTTTAGGAAAGGGAAAGAAAGTTTCTTTTGGAAATGATACCCCTACAGTCACAAAAGGAAAAGGCACTGCTCAATTAAAAGAAAAGGTCAAAGCTAGAAATGTTTTGTATGTTGATGGCTTGAAGCATAATCTATTGAGTGTCAGTGAGATGTGCGATAATGGAACCGAGGTAATATTTTGATCAGATGGGTGTAGTGTTTGTGATCTTGATACATGAAGAACAACGATCAAAGGCAGAAGAACTCCAAATAATTTATACATATTTAAAGAAGGACAACAACAATGATATTTGAGCAAGTATGATGAACACTGGTTATGGCACTGGAGGTTGGGGCATCTAAGCTTCTCTCAAATAAGGAAAGCATGCAAGTACCAGGCAGTCCATGGTCTTCTAGATATCAAAATTCCAAACAACGCTATATGCAAATCATGTCAGTTTGGTAAAAAAACTAGAACGAACTTCCCTGAGAAGGAAGGTTCAGCTAGCAGGCCTCTTGAGCTAGTCCATACAGATGTATGTGGACCATTTAGGACAAGGTTACCTTGGGGAGAAGAATACTTTACATTATTCATTAACGACTTCTCCAGGATGGTTTGGTTAGGACTTACGAAGCACAAAGATGAAGCATTCAAAAAATTCAAATCTTTTAAAGCCTTGGCTGAAAACGAACCAGATCACAAAATTAACTACCTCAGGTCTGACAGAGGTGGGGAGTTTACCTCAAATGAATTTTTCGATTTCTGTGAAGAACATGGAATAAGAACAGAATTCTCTACAGCTAGAACTCCTCAGCAAAATGAAGTAGTGGAAAGGATGAAGAGAACCATTCAACAAATGGCTCGTGCTATGCTTGATGAGTCTGGAACTCCCACAACATTCTGGGGTGAAGCTGCATTTGCTGTGGTTGTTATTCTCAAAAAAAAAATATCCAACCGAACAACACTCAAACTCCTCATGAGTTCTGGTATGGTGAGACTCCTTCGATAAAGCATTTCAAAATTTTTGGAAGCAAATGCTATATTAAGAATAATGATGAACAGCTTGGCAAACTTGAGCATAGAGCAGATGAAGGCATTCTCCTTGGTTATTCTCCACACAACAAAGCATATAAGTGTTACAATAAAAGAGTTGGAAGAATTGTTGACAACATTGTTGTAGTGGTTGATGAAAAAGGATACATTCCTAGGTAAGTAAATTATGAAAATATCGAAGAGGATGAAGACTATCCTCAAAATCAGACTGATGATGAAGAAGAAACCGATGAGGAGCCAAAGGAATAGATAAGAATAAAAGAAAAGACTCCTTCTAGGTATGTTCAAAAGAATCATTCAGAATCACAAATTTTGGGGCAAAAGGAGGCTTGCATACAAACAAGAAGAACAATTGTAGAAGCTTCAAGTTATTTGGCATTACTCTCCTCCACTGAATCAAAAAATGTAAGAGAAGCTTGCAAAGATGAATGCTGGGTCAAGGCAATGGATGAAGAACTTTAGAAAATCGAAAAGAACAACACTTGGGAGTTGGTTCCTAGACCAAAAGATAAGAATGTCATAGGAACAAAATGGATCTTGAAGAACAAGTTGAATGAAAACGGGGAAGTTATTAGAAATAAGGCCAAACTTGTTTCTAAAGGGTATGCTCAACAAGAAGGAATAGACTTTGAAGAAACGTTTTCTCCTGTTGCTAGACTTGAGGCCATCCGAATGTTCCTTTCTCTCTCAAGCTTTCGGAATTTCAAAGTATTTCAAATGGACGTGAAATCAGCTTTTTTGAATGGATACTTAGAAGAAGAAGTGTACATTGAGCAACTAGATGGGTTCATTCTTGGGAATGGTCCAAATCTTGTATGCAGATTAAAAATGGCTCTCTATGGTCTTAAATAGGCTCCAAGGGCTTGGTACTATCATTTGGACAAATATCTTCATCAACAAGGATTTTCAAAAGGATCAGCAGATAGCAATCTTTATATAAAAATTGGAAATGACAAATTGCTAATACTTGTTGTGTATGTAGATGATATTATCTTTGGCAACAATGAAGAAGATAGTGAAGGATTTGCCTTGGTGATGCAGAAAGAATTCGAAATGTCTCTGCTTGGAGAACTGACATACTTTCTTGGATTGCAAATCCAACAAAATGAAGGTGGTATCTTCTTGTCTCTAAACAAGTACCTCAAGCAGATTTTGAAGAAGTATGGCATGGAAGATTCAAAACCAGTATGTACCACTATGGTTACAGGATGCAGTCTCAGTGCAAATGATGAATCAGCAGCAGTGCATCAACCAACCTATAGATCCATCATTGGAAGTCTACATTATTTGACAGGTCCCCAACCAGACATCATGCATGCAGTGGGAATAGTTGGAAGATTTAAGGCAAATCCTAAGGAAACTCATCTTCAGGCAGTAAAGAGAATTTTCAAGTATCTTCAAGGAACTCAAAACTATGGCTTATGGTATCCTAGAGACACAGATCTCACTCTTCATGCTTATATTATGCAGATGGTGGAGCGGGATTCAGAAAGAGCACAATGCTGGTGAATTCTATGGGTTCTAGATAGTATTTTGGTTCAACAAGAAGAGGGTTCGATTCTTTATCTACAACTGAAGCAAATATGTGGCAGCTGATGTTCACTCAACTCCTTTGGATGATGCAAACCTTGCAGGATTTTCAGATCACTTGTACTACACTTATCTCCATCTTATGTGATAATACAAGTGCAATCAGCATTTCAAAGAACCCAGTCATGCATTCAAAGGCCAAGCACATACCGATCAAGTATCACTTTCTCTGGGAACAAGTGTTGGAACAAAAGGCTAAATTGGAGTATGTTCCTTCTAAGGAACAAGTTGTTGATATTCTTACCAAACCACTACCCAGGGAAACGTTTGAACATCTCAGAGAGAAGCTGGAAGTAGTTGATGCATCATCCTGCTATTAAATCGTGTCAGTTTCAGAAAAAAATGGGTGTACGCGTGTTGCCTGAGGAGGATCCGCGTACATACGCCAGTTTTTGCATAGAAAGTCACGTATATGGAGGCTTGATGGATATCAGAAGGGACAGACTCTGGTTGAAGATAGTCTGATATGGGTCTGACAGAGACCATCTGACACAGGTTTAGGGGGAGCATATAAACTTCTGATGATTGATTGTTGGCATTATCTTAGAAGCTTTTGGTTCTAGTTCACAGCTGTTGTTGGTTTCAGGTGGAACGAATGAAAAGAAAGAATAAAAGGAAATCAGGGTTTCTGATTTGAATGGTGATTGTCAGATGTTGCTACTATCAGTTATTGTTGACTTTCATAAGTCTGGTTCTAGATATTTCGTCTCTATGTCATGTATCTCTTTTATGGTGTCAAGGTCATGTAATGGCCTATCTTGGTTTCCCCACTATGCCTGGGATAAAGATGTAATGTTCTTGTTTATCATGTGTAAACTTTTGATGTATCCCAACTTGGTTGGGAAATGGATGTATGTATGAGTCCTTGGTGATAGGAAGGTCATTTATGATAGAGTCATGTTCTTCTTGTAAAACATCTTTTTACTGAGCTTGCTTATAGTCAGGGGGAGCATGAACAACACACTTCAGAAGAGAAGAGACTTCAACATGTACTCATAGGAAGCATGGACAGAGTGGTACACCTTGGCATATACAAAGGGGGAGCTCATTCAAAGATTTCAGCAGGTACTCAAGGGGAGTATGGGCAGTAGAATGTTTCCCTAGGAAAGAGATTATCCTGGTTTTCCCGTTGCCCTTGATGTCAAAGGGGGAGAGTGATTGGTTGTTGTTTCCATCAAGTCCAAAGGGGGAGATTGTTGGCATTACGATACATATGTTGTACTTGATGGAAACCCACTCATCTTAGATGATATATTATGTGGAGAAAAGTTCACAGAATTTTATGCAGAGAGAGCTTTATTTCATGTGGAGAAAAGTTCATGGAATTTTATGCAGAGAAAAGTTTATTTCATGTAGAGAAAAGTTCACGGAATTTTATCTAGAGAAAAGTTTATTTCATGTGGAGAAAAGTTCACGGAATTTTATGTAGAGAAAGTTTTATTTCATGTGGAGAAAAGTTCATGGAATTTTATGCAGAGAAAAGTTTATTTCATGTAGAGAAAAGTTCACAGAATTTTATGCAGAGAAAATTTCATTTCATGTGGAGAAAAATTCACGGAATTTTATGCAGAGAAAAGTTTATTTCATGTGGAGAAAAGTTCACGCACTCTCATGGTTGGTTCATGGTATTAGTCCAACAGTTTTTGATCCTATGGTTTTGGTCCATGGTATTGCATCCAAAAGTGTTGATCCCAAGTATTGGGTTCATGGTATTGTGTTATTATGGTTCTGGACCGTGGTATTGTGAAAGGCCTAAGACTATAAAAGAGGAAGGAGATCATTTGGCAGAGCATCATCTAAATTGTTATTGAATATCTGATAAAGTGCTAAATCTGGAATAATTTGATTGGGTTATGGTGCAGATCTAGATCTGAATAAAGAAGGAACGTGAGTGCAAGGAGAAGGATAAGTTCTATTGATGGGTAATTATCTTTAAGCTTGAGTGATAGTATCTTTTGTTCTGGGTTCAGATTTGGTGTGTGGTTACTATTACTGTGATTTGGGTGTCAGAGAAGTGTCTACATGATTCAGTGCTAATTGGTGAAAAGGAGATTGTTTGATGCAAAAATTCTTGATGATTGATTGATGTTCATGGATCCAGTCTAAAAATTTATGAAACGTGGTCCCTGGAAGAAAGAGAATGTTGTAGCCTTCTATAGGCCAGCACCTACATACTAGTATCTTGGCTAGTGCAAGAGCTAAGGGGGTTGTAGCTCCCTTCCAAGAGAAGCTGGAAAACGAGAGAGGGTTGTAGCACTCTGCAGGTTGCAGCCTGCATACTAGTAAAGGACTGCACCAGTACAATTGTAAAAAGACGTTTCTAATTGAAGATAAGATAGAGATGAATTGTAGCAGGTGGTTTTCACCCACATTAGGTTTCCACCTTATATCTTGTGTTCTTGTGTGTGATTTTCTTCTGCTTTATTTTATTGTTTCTGTTTATTGGTTATTTGATTCTGATATGCATATTAACAATCAACATCTGAAAGGTGAAGTAAATTATAAGTTTCCATAGTGTACGCAGGTTTCCTTCTACATAGTTGCTGGTTTAATTAACCGAAGTAGCATATATCATTTGGATTTGAAAAAGGAATATTTGACTTGATAATATTGATTCACCCCCACTTTTAGTATTATTTCTAACATAGGGCTTAACATATTAATCATAGGGTTTAGCATCAATCCCTTAGGTTTATAATCATGGTAAAAAATGATCAACTAATGCGTAATGTCACATTGGGACAAAGATTGTATCAATATGAAAATCAACCATGCTCGACCATGGTCTATCATGGTCAAATGTTCCAATGTGACAAATATTGTCTCAATATGAAAATCAACCATGGTAAACCATGGTCAACCATACTTATTTTAGGCCTTATAATATCAATCCCTTGGGTCTATAATCCCTTAGTTTTTTAGTATAATCCATTGTGTTTATTATTCCCTTGTGTTTATTAATCTAAGGGTTTATAGTCCTAGGATATAATATTATTTATATGCTTTAGAATACTAATCCTTGGGTTTAATATAAATCACATGGGTTTACAATCATGGTAAACCATGGTTCAATGTCACATTGTGAAACACATTTTCTCGCTATGGAAATCAACCATGGTTCAATGTCACATTGTGAAACACATATTCTCACTATGAAAATCAACCATGGTCCAATGTCGCATTGCGACAAAAATTGTCCCCATATGAAAATGAATTGTAGTGAGGCATTCTCCAATGTCCCAATGTGACAAAGATTGTCTTAGTATGAAAATCAACTATGGTAACCCATGGTCAACGATTATTATTTTAGTGTTTATAATATTTATCTTGGGGTTTATATACCTAGATTTTATAATATTAATCCCCTTTGTTGAATATTAATCCCTTGGTTTTATAATATTAATCCCTTGGGTTTAATATTATTCCCGTCGGTTTATAATCCCTTAGGTTTTTACTATTAACCCCTTCAGTTTATTATTCTCTTGGGTTTCTAGTATCAATATGTTGGGTTTAGTAATCTAAAGGTTCATATTCCTAAGGTATAATATTATTCAAAGGGTATTGATTTTTGTTCAATATAAATCCCTTAGGTTTATAATGAATAATTTTTTTCTCAAGTTGTCTCTCATCCTCCAGGCTTGCCCTGTGGCTTGAGGAGTTGTGACCGAGGGGCATATAATCCATCAAATCCATCTAGGGATTGCACTTGATCTGGGCCACACCATCCCTAATTTGATTGCATTTTTTAGCATGTCTTCTCCCCCTAGCGTTTATGCAATGAGCTAATGAAAATATAGTTGAATGATTAGAAAGTATCCTTTTCGAGTGGGAAACCTACTCTAACATAAATGAACAATTTTTTAGGTCCCTATACTACTAGTGTAACCCCTTAATGTTATTAGTGCAACCCCCTTATTATATTGTTATGCCCATGTAGTCCCCATATTGTTATTATTGTGCCCCATAGAAGTCCACTATTGTTATTGTTGTGCTCTTAGATTATTATTTTTATGTTGGCTCTGATTATATCACGACCCCTTAGACTCATATATATATAAAGGAGGCATGGTCATTTCTATCATCGAGGAATTTTTCATTTGTTTAATGTGAAGGAGGTTTCCCCTCGAAGAGGCTGATTCTTAAGTCATTGTCTTATCTTTTCTTTCTCTTTGTGAGATGGTTTCATAACATTTGGTATCAGAGGTTTGGATTCTAGTGTTTCGCTGCTCCAAATAGGTCATCATGGAATGTTCACTATAAAATTTTCTCTACAAAGTTTGAAAAGAAAACAAATAAACACGTTTGAGTGAAAATCATTCTAAACCTCGTGTTTGAATTTTAGATCTTGTCTCACTATAGTTTCAAATATATGATCTGAGGAATTAGGGTTTTTGAAAGCTCCATAATTCCATCTCAAATAGGTGATCATGGAATTTGCACTAAAAGATTTTTCTATGAAGGTTTAGACTCTGAAATTAAAGCCCGTTTGATCCAAAATCTTGGTGAAGCTCAGGCCTGAATTTGAGATCTTGTTTTTCTATATGTTTGGAGATATGGTCCAAGACATTTATTGTTTTTGTAGAGTCCCAAATTAAATTCCAAATAGGTGACCTTAGAAAAATCATCATAAATTTATCTTTGAGCATCATATTGAAATTTCATAAGAAGTTATAGAAGAAGGATGGATTGTACATTTCTGCATATTTATTTTGAGGTCTGAAGGTTGAAACAGTGACATGTGGTAGGTCATACAAGTTCCCTCTACTAAAGTAGTCTATAATCAGGTCATCCTAGGAGATTTGGCATAAATCATTATTGAAGAATACAATATTGATCAAATTGGTGGGGTTAGAAAGAGGACTCAGAGGGCTACCACAGTCCAAAATTTTAAAACTTGAAGATCTAAAATTATAGAGTTACAATCTTTTAAACATTGAGCTCCTAAAGGGGAGAAAAAGAATGACTCGAATCAAGAAAATAGAAAGACCTAGTAAGCAAAATTGGATGGATGATTTTAAGAATATGATCGAAGCTAAGATAAATAGTTTTATATGTGCCATGGAAGCTAATATCAATGGTGTGGAAGAAAATTTGAAGAAAGGCATGGAAGATTTGAAGAAAAACACAGAAGGTTTGAAGGAAGGTGGGACAAAGATTCTACAAGAAAGGCCTGCTAATGAAAAAAAGGTAGTAGAGGAAACTCATGATGAGAAAAAAAATAAATGTTAATCATGATTTCATACAATCTAACATTCTATTGAAGACCCACCATATTCTAAATATCAATGTGAGGATTTTTCATGGCAAGGATACTATAGATGTAGAAATATTTTGATCTACATGATGTGCAACTGTTACAAAAGGTAAATATTGCATATTTATATTTATAATTGAATCAATTTTTACAGTATAAAGGGATTTGTTCTTGTAAATGATTTTTCACTTGTTTCATTTTCATGGAGGAAATGATAGCGCATTATTAAGATACAAAGAGAAATACCTTCTTTAGCCAATTGATAAATCTCAAACAAAAGGGTTCAATGAAAGAGCACATTGAGGACTTCCAAAAATTGAATATAAAGGTAAATGATATTATAGAGAAGAAAAGGATTTATGTCTTCATATGGACTTTAAAATATAACATTCAACATGCCGTTCGTCTTTAGGAACCTCATCCATTGGAGAAGGCATTCAGGCTACAAAGAAAAATTGAAAGAAAAATTATGGCAACAAAAAATCCTACCACTCACAATTATAAAGATGGAATTGTTATTTCTCCTAGCCTTCCACAATCTACAAGGTTGACACCACAACAATTGGAATAAAAAAGTGGAAAAGTTCCTTTGTTACAGTTGTGATAGAAAATACACTAAAGAGTTCCCCTAGTTTTCCATGTTTCATGCTCAAAGAAGGTTATAGGTGATAAGATCGCAGTTCAAACAATATTGTGAGAACTTGATGAGGAAGGAAAAATCATATCGGAACCTAGAGCAGTTGCGAAAACAAGAGCATGATAGCTACCAAATCGATCAATTCCAATGTATCTCATCAAGTGGAAGAACTTACCCACTAAATATTCCACATGGGAGGACTAGAATTTCATACAGAAGCATCTAGAATTACTCAACTGTTGAGGAAAACACTTTTTGAAGGAGAGGGGCATGTTAGGTCCCTATACTACTAATGTAACCCCTTATTGTTATTAGTGCAACCCCCTTATTATATTTTTGTGCCCATGTAGTCCCCATATTGTTATTATTTTGCCCCATAGAAACCCAATATTGTTATTGGTGTGCCTTTACAATGTTATTGTTATATCAATTCTAATTATATTATGATCCCTTAGACTCCTATATATAGAAAGGAGGCATGGTCATTTGCATCATCTAGGAATTTTTCATTTGTGTAATATAAAGGCGGTTCGCCCCTTGAAGAGGCTAATTTTCAAGTCGTCAATCTATCTTTTCTATCCTTTTGTGAGCTGGTTTCATAACAAAATTCTTGGATGATACAAATGTCAAGACCTCCTTTGCATACATAGGAGTTTAAGGGGTCAAAATATAATAAGAGCGTACATAAAAATAATAATGTAAGGGCACAATAATAATAATAGAGGGATTTTATGGGGTGCGACAATACGAAAATAAACTATGATCAATTATAGCCCAGTGTCGAATTGTGAAAAAGATTTTCTCAATATGAAAATCAACAATGTTTATTTTAGGGTTTATATACCTTAGGTATATAATATTAATCCCTTGGATTTAATGTTATTCCCTTGGGTTGATAATCCATTGAGTTTCTAGTATTAGTCACTTGGGTTTATAATATGAATTCCTTGGGTTTATTAATCTATGGGTTAATATTCCTTTGGTATATATTATATTTAGCATTTATAATATTAATCCTATGGTTTAATGTAAATCCCTTGGGTTTATAATCATGGAAATCCATGGTCAACCATAGTCCAATGTCACATTTTGACAAAATTGTCTCAGTATCAAAATCAACCCTTGTCAACCATGATCAACCATGGTCCAACATCACATTGTGGAAAATACTATCTTCATATGAAAACCAACCATTGTCAATCATGGTCCAACATCACATTGTCACAAATAGTATCTCAATATAAAAATCAACCATGGTAAACCATTATTAGCCATCATCAACCATGGTCAATCATGGTCAACCATTGTCTAATGTTACATTGTGACAAATATTGTCTCAATATGAAAATAAACCATGGTCAACCATGCCCTAACATCACATGATGACAAAGATTATCTCAATATGAAAATATCCCATGGTAAACCATGGCCAACCATGTTTATTTTAGGGTTTATAGTATTTATATTAGGGATAATATACCTAGGGTTTATAATATTATTCCCTTGGATTTTTGGTATTAATCTATTGTGTTTATTATTCCCTTTGGTTATAATATCAATTTGTTGAGTTTATTAATCTAAGAGTTCATATTCCTACGGTGTAATATTATTCATAGGATTGATAACATTAATCCTCAGGTTTAATATAAATCCCTTTGCTTTATAATCATGGTCGACCTTGGTCAACCATTGTCCAATATCATATTGTGACAAATATTTTCTCAATTTAAAAATCAACCATGGTCCACCATCACATTGTGAGAAAGATTTTCTCGATATGAAAATCAATTATGTTCAATCATCGTCTATCATGGTGCAATGAGAGATTATGAAAAATATTGTATCAATGTGAAAATGAATCATGGTCAACCATGCTTATTTTAGGGTTTTATAATATTTATCTTAGGGTTTATATACCTTGGGTTTATAATATTAACCCCTTTGGTATATTATTCCCTTGGATTTATAATATCAATCCCTTGGGTTTATAATGATGGTCAACAATGGTGAAACATCGCGTTGTGACAAAGATTCTCTCAAAATGAAAATGAACCATGGCCAACCATGCTCCAACATCGCATTGTGACAAATATTGTCTCAAAATGAAGATCAATCATGGTCCACCATGGTCCACCACTGCAATGTGACAAAAATTATCTCAATATGAAAATCAACCATGGTAGACCATGGTCAATCATGTTTATTTTAGGGTTTTCTTATGTATCTTAGGGTTTATATGCCTCAGGTTTATAATATTAATACCTTTAATTTAATTTAATCCCTTGGGTTTTTAGTATTAATATATTGGGTTTATAATATCATTTACTTGGGTTTATTAATATAAGGCTTCATATTCCTAGGGTTTAATATTATTCTTAGCATTTACAATATTAATCCAACGGTTTAATATAAATCCATTGAATTATAATCATGGTAATCCATGACCTAATATCACATTATGACAAAGATTGTATAAATATAAAAATCAAACATTTTCAAACATGGTTAGCCATGGTCAACCATGGGCCAACGTCACATTGTCATAAACATTGTTCCAATATGGAAATCAATAATCGTCAGCCATTTTCAAGCACCATCAACCATGGTCAATCACAGTCAACCATGGTCCAATGTCACATTATGACAAATATTTTCTCAATATGAAAGTAAACCATTCTCCATCATCGCATTGTGACAAATATTTCCTCAATATGTAAATTGACCATGGTAAACCATGGTGGACCATGTTTATTTTAGATTTTATCATATTTGCCTTAGGGTTTATATACCTAGGGTTTATATTGTTAATCCCTTTGGTTTTTAGTATTAATCCCATTGGTTTATTATTCCCTTTAGTTTAAAATATCATTTGGTTGGGTTTATAATCATGGTCAACCATGGTCCAACGTCATATTGTGACAAGGATCATCTCAAATGAAAATTAATTCTCCTCAAGCATGGTCAATCATGGTGCAACATCGCATTGTGACAAAGATTGCCTCAATATGAAAATGAACCATGGCTAACCATGGTCAATCATGTTTATTTTAAGGTTTAAAATATTTATCTTAGGGCTTATGTACATTGGTTTTATAATGTTACTCCCTTGGATTTATTGCTCCCTTGGCTTTGTAATATCAATCCCTTTGGTTGATTAATCTAAGGGTTCATATTAATGGGGTATAGTACTGTTCATAAGGTTTATAATATTAAACATACAATTTAACATAAATCCCTTGAGTTTATAATCATGATCAACCATGGTCAACCATTGTCCAATGTCACAATGTGACAAATACTGTCTCAATATGAAAATCAACCATTCTCAACCACCACGCAATATTGCATTACAACAAATATTCTCTCAATATGAATATTAATGATGGTAAAAAATGGTTCCCATGTTTATTTTAGGGTTTATAGTATTTATCCTAGGGCTTGTAATATTAATTCCTTGGGTTTAATATTATTCACTTGGAATTTTAGCATTAATCCCTTATGTAATGTAATGTAATTTACAAAATTATAGCCACTCTGATAGCGAAAAGGCTAAAACCTCTCCTTGCAAGCCTAATCTCTCCAGAGAAAATAGGGTTTGTTGAGGGAAGACAAATTGTTGACAGTTTAGTGGTAACTCAAGAAGTCATTCACACCATAAAAGAAAAGAAGCAGAAAGGAATGATGATCAAGCTAGACTTGTCCAAAGCATATGATTGCTTGAACTGGAATTACCTTAAAAGAGTCATGGAGACATTTGGTTTCAATAATAGATGGATAGAATGGGTGTTCAGCATGATATCAACACCGAATTTCTCAATTTTAATAAATGGGATACCCTCAACAACCTTTAACGCCTAAGAGGAATAAGACAGGGGATCCTCTCTCACCTTTCTTATTCATAATGGCGGCTGAGGGGTTAGGGAGGTACTTCAAAAAGGAGCAGAGGGAAAGAAAAATCAAAGGCTTAAGGCTGTGGGGGAGCAATCTTCCCATAACCTATCAGCAGTTTGTGGATGACATAATGCTATTCTATAAAGTAACAATAAAAGAATTTAGGGGTATAAAAAGAATCCTGGATCTATTCATGGAGGCTTCAGGTATGGAGGTTAATAAGGAGAAATTCTGTACCTTTGTTTTTAACACCTTAGAATCAGTCAAATCTCATCTTACTAGGACGCTAGGGTTTAGGTAGGGAGAGCTCCCAACAAAGTACCTGGGAAATCAGATAGATATTCATCCCACTGGAATGGTAAATTGGTAGTAGGTTATAGAGAAACTCAAAAATAAAATGTAAAGCTGGTCGTTTAGATCGCTGAATATAGCTGGTCAAATAGTCCTTGTGAAATCAGTCCTCCAAGCAATTCCCATTTATCCTTTGTCTATTATGGCGGCCCCCAAAGGGGCTTGTACAAATATAAAAGAGATATATGGAAAATTTATTTGGAGTGGCCCAAATCAGCGGAGGAAATGGGCTTTAGTATCATGGAAACATATAACAAAAAGAAAAGAAGAAGGAGGCCTTGGATTAAGAGACCCAGAAATGTTAAACAGGGTGATGGGCGCTAAATTGTGGCGGCAGTGGATGAGAGGAGGAAATGATCTTTGGAAGAATATATGGACTCACAAGTACAACATGCCAAAAACTACGGAAGAAATCCTTAGACTGGAAGAGACACCGAAAGGCTCCACAACTTGGAACCTGGCAAGTCAGAGTAGGAGTATAGTAAACATATATGCCTTTTGGGAAATAAGAGGAGGGATAAATGACAGATTTTGGGATGACGGGTGGCAATAGAGAGAAAAAATTACCAATATCCAAACTCTTCAGAATATTCAGCAAAAGGCGCTCAGGGAAGGGAGGAAATATGTAAAGGATTACTGGAAAGAAGGAGAAATAGATGGAATGTGGAAAAAATGGAGTAGGCCAGAAGAATGGGTTGAAAACATTAATCAAGAACAACAAAAAGAATACTTAAAAGAAGTTGAATCAAGGAAAATAAAAGTCAGAAATGGGGAATATATTCTCAGGTGGGGAAAAACAATGAAAGGTACCTTCTTTGTCAAGGAAGCCTATTACTTGACGAGATCTCAGGAGAGGGCAGAGGAAAACATAGAGTGGAAAATCATCTGGGAAGGCAATTGGTGGCAAAATATAGCCTTATTTGCTTGGCTTGTTGGAAAAGAAAGAATCTTAACATGGGATAAAATACAAAAGAGAGGCCTCCTCGGTCCTTCGAAATGCAGCCTATGCAATAAAGAAAATGAAACCCATGATCATATTCTGAATAACTGTTGGTATGCCACTCAAATCTGGGAGGAGACAAGAAAGCTCTATGGAAAAGAAAAGAGAGACCCCAAGGATATAAAAAGAACCATTTTTCAATGGAGTAAAGAAAAATTCCATTGCAAAGTTGTTAAGCGAGCATGGGACCTGACAGCGGGGTTCGTGATCTGGCTTCTCTAGAAAGAAAGAAACTAAAGGATCTTTCTAGATAAACATACTAAACCAGAAGAAACATGCAAGAGAGTTCTAAGATCTATCAGGGAAACGATCCTAGTTGAGGATTGGGATGAGGAAGAATGGAAAACAAATCAGGAGGAAGGCCATATTCTAATAAAATTGAATATGAAATACGATATGTTATATCCCAGGAAAGAGAACTGGCAGAATAAACAGGCTCATAGCACAGAGCAGTTTAGATATCCCAAAGAGAATTTTATTAAGCTGAACTTCGACAGGGCTCCCAAAGGGAACCCAGGGAATGCAGGCTTTAAGGGAATATTTAGCGATAGCGAGGAAAACATCAGATGGGTATATGCAGAGTGGGGAGGAGAAATGACAAACAACGAAGCTGAATTATGGGTGGTTCACCAAGGTTTAAGGATATCAGTGAGGAATAGCTAAAGGAATTTAGAGATAGAAGGGGACTCTCAGGTGGTAATTGAGATGCTCCGAAAACTTAATAATGGGAAAAATTGGGAACAGATAGTGGGCAGCTGGAGAACAGCTGGGATAGTCCAAGATTTGGGAGAATTGCTCAAGAGGATAGACTATAAAATTATTAACCACATCAGAAGGAAAGGAAATAAGGCGGTGGACTTCCTCGCCAACTGGGGAAGTAATGATCGGGAAGGGAATATTGACAGCAGATGGCCGATAGTAGTGGAGAACCTGAGATGGGAGGAAATGGTAATCATAACAAAACAAGACCATGAGGAATCTACAAAATAATAAGAATGATTACAAGAGAACCCCGATCGGGGAGTTTTTGGCGGTGGGTAGAACATTTAAGTTCATGCAGGCGCAAAAAGTTTTCAAGGTAGTGGAGGGTCAAGTAATGATGGGCCGGAGCAGCTGGACTATCAAGCAGGATCACACTCCAAGGTGGAGCAAAGAAAGATTGGGGATGAAGGGAAGCAGAGCTGACTGGACGTCAGACAAGGGAGGTGAGGTTGCAGGTACGATCGAGGAGCGAAAGGACAGGAGTGATAATCGAACGAATAGGTGGCAAGGCAGACATGCAAACATCGCAGGCATAAATCAGAGGACGAGGATGAATAAAGGAGGGTGGCACGAAGGAGGTCAGTAGAGAAGGAAGGAGCGAAAATCCTAGGAAAGGGAGAGTGTGGTTAGGGAGGACGTCAATTTCAATAGGAGGCAGCGCAATCAGGAGACGGGAGCAGAGACGAGGGCGAATATGGAAACCAAAAGGAGAGGGAGAAGCAAGGAGACTGTTGCCATCATGGAATGCAGCACCTGGGAAAATAAGGGAAAGGGTGTGGCGTTCGAAGAAGCTAGCGGGGAAACTATCATGGCCTCAGATGACTTTGAGGACGAGGTCGACATGTTTGATTTAGATGAGGAGAACTGCCAGTAGCCTCGATCTAAACGGGGAAGGAGCGAGGAATATGAGATAGAGGATAGTCACGAGATTCGGGAGGGCGAAGGCTGGCAGGACCGCGAGCAAGGAGGAGCCAGAGAAGCTAGTAGTGCATCAGGCATGAGAAAGCAAGGTTCAGGAGGAGAAGTTAGAAGAAAAAGAGGCAGGGGAGGACGGAGAGGCTAGCGATGTCAGGGCAGGGGAAAAGCAGGAAGTCACAGGGAAGAGCAGGTACCAACCTCTGGTGGAAAAACCAGGAAAACAGTGGGGAAGAAAGTCCAGTTTGCAGAAAGAGCCAACTATGAGAATACCAGCAAAGGGGTCAGGAGGATTATTTATCAAATGGAGGAGGAGGCTATTCAGGGTCAATCTGATCTTGAGATGGAGGATTGGGTTTACCTCCTCTGAGACCCTGGTAGTACGAGAGGCTGCATGGCCCTATATAAACAAGCGCTGCATTTTTATTGGATCATGAAGAGGTTGCTTGCCAAGGCAATGGAACAAGTAGCCATTGAAATGGCTGAACTGTCTCAAGGGATCCCAAATCTCAAGAAGGAACTGAAGAATATATAGATTACTCTGTTAATGCAGGACAAGAGGATGGATGAAATACAGTAGCAGCCAAAGCAATGCCACCCCAACATCAAGAAGGAAATGGAGCAATAGCCAGGAAATGAGGCGTAGTTTTCGTAGAATTCATCTCAATTTTGTTTTTATGAAGATAGTAGATAATAGTTTAGACACTGAAGCTTCTTGTGATAGGTATAGAATTAAGATAAGAAATATAAGCAATCTCTATGATTGTATAGTGTATTTAGCGTGGAGAAATAATCTTAAGACCTTATATTTTTGGATGGCAGTAAAAGACCTAAGGCGGCCAATATACCCAGTTTCCCTTTGAGGCGGGTTGAGGTCACTACGTATATGTAATGATTTTGATTCGCAAAATTAGAATAAAAAAGGTCCCTCTGAAGTTTACAAAAAAATAATATCAATTTGTTAGTTTTATTAATCTAATAGTTCATATCACTAGGATATAATATTATTCCTAGTGTTTATAATATAAATCACTTGGGTGTATAATCATGGTCAACCATGGTCCAACGTCACATTGCCACAAAGATTTTCTCAATACAAAAATCAACCATGGTCCAACGTTCCATTGTGACAAATATTTTCTCAATATGAAAGTGAACCATGTTCAACCCTATTTATTTTATGATTTATAATATTTATCTTTGGGTTTATATAACTTGGTTTTATAATATTGATCCCTTGGGTTTAATATTGTTCCCTTAGGTTTAAAATACCTCGGGGTTTTATAATTAATCCCTTGGGTTTATTATTCACTTGGCTTTACAATATGAGTGCCTTAGGTTTATTGATTTAAGGGTTCATACTCCTAGGGTATAATATTACTAATAGAGTTTAAAATATTAATGATATGGTTTAGTTTAAATCCCTTAGTTTTATAATCATGCTAAAAAATGGTCAACCAATGTGTAATGCAACATTGGGACAAAGATTGTATCAATATGAAAATCAACCATGCTCAACCATCGTCTATCATGGTAGAACATCCCAATGTGACGAAGATTGTCTCAATATGAAAATCAACCATGGTAAACCATGGTCAACCATATTTATTTTAGGGTTTATAATATCAATCTGTTGGGTTTATAATCCCTTAGATTTTTAGTATAATTCATTGGGTTTATTATTCCCTTGGATTTAGTAATCTAAGCGTTTATATTCCTAGGATATAATATTATTCATATGCTTTAAAATATTGATCCTTAGATTTATAATCATGGTCAACCATGGTTCAATGTCACATTGTCAAACACATTTTCTCAATATGAAAATCACAATGGTCCAATGTCACATTCTGACCAAAATTGTCCCCATATGAAAATGAATCGCGGTGAGGCATTTTCCAATGTCGCAATGTGACAAAGATTGTCTTAGTATGAAAATCAACTATGGTAACCCATAGCCAATGATGATTATTTTAGTGTTTATAATATTTATCTTGGGGTTTATATACCTAGATTTTATAATATTAATCTCCTTGGTTGAATATTAATCCCTTTGTTTATAATATTAATCCCTTGGGTTTAATGTTATTCTTGTCGGTTTATAATCCCTTAGGTTTATAATCATGGATTACCATGGTCTAGTGTCACATTGTGACAAATAGTCTCTCAATATCAATTAATAAATTATTATATTAATGATCAATAGTTAATATAATTGATTAATTAATTAATATAACCTGATATTATTAATTAATAAAAAAAAGTTCAAGTTGTCTCTGATCCTCTAGGCTTGACCTAGGGCTTTTAGGAGCTACGACCCAGGGGCATATAATCCATCAGAGCCATCCGGGGATCACACTTGATCTGGGCCACACCATCCGTAAGTTGATTGCATTTTTTAGCATGTCTCCTCCCCCTAGCTTTTATTCAATAAGCTAATAAAAATATAGATGAACGACTAAAAAGTATCCTCTTTGGGGGGGGGAAACATACTTTACATTACATAAATGAACAATTTGTTAGGTCCCTATACTACTAGTGTAACCCCCTTATTATATTGTTGTGCCCATGTAGTCCCCATATTATTATTATTGTGCCCCATAGATTCCCACTATTGTTATTGTTGTGCCCTTACATTATTATTGTTATGTTGGATCTGATTATATTATGACCCCTTAGACTCCTATATATAGAAAGGAGGCATGGTCATTTGTATCATCTAGGAATTGTTCATTTGTGTAATGTAAAGGAGGTTTCACCCTCGAAGAGGCTGATTTTTAAGTTATTGTTCTATCTTTTCTATCTCTTTGTGAGATGGTTTCATAACATTTGGTATCAGAGGTTTGGATTCTAGTGTTTCGCTGCTCCAAATAGGTCATCATGGCATGTTTTCTATAACTTTTTCTCTAAGAAGTTTCAAAAGAAAACAAATAAATCATTTGAGAGAAAATCATTCTAAACCTCGAGTCCAAATTCTGCATCTTGTCTCACTATAGTTTCAGAGATATGATCTAAGGAAATTAGGGTTTCGGAAGCTCCATAATTCCATCTCAAATAGGTCATCATGGAATTTTAACTATAATGTTTTTTCTATGAAGGTTCATACTATGAAATTAAATGTCATTAGAGCCAAAATATTGGTGAAGCTCGGGCCCGAATTTTAGATCTTGTTTTCCGATATGTTCGGAGATACAGTCGAGGACATTTATGGTTTTGTAGATTCTTGAATTGCATTCTAAATAGCTGACCTTGGGAAAATCATCATAAATTTCTCTTTGAGCATCAAATTCGAATTTCATAAGAAGTTACAAAAGGAGGATGGATTGTACGTTTCTATGTATTTCTTTTAGGTCTGAAGGTTGAAACAGTGACATGTGGTAGGTCATACAAGTTTCCTCTACTGAAGTAGTCTATAATCAGGTCATCCTAGGAGGTTTAGCATAACTCATTGTTGAAGAATACAATATTGATCAGACGATTGGGGTTAGAAAGAAGACTGAGAGGGCTACCGCATGTCAAAATTTTAGAACTTGAAGATATAAAATTACATAGTTACAGTTGTTTATATATTGAGCTCCTAAATGGAAGAAAAAAATGACTCGAATAAAGAAAATAGAAACACCTAGTAAGAAAAATTGGATAGATGATTTGAAGAATATAATCAAGGCTAAGATAAATAGTTTTATATGTGCCATAGAAGGTAATATCTGTGGTATGGAAGCAATTTTAAGAAAGGCATGGAACATTTGAAGAAAGAAATGGAAGGTTTGAAGGTGGGACAAAGATTCTACAAGAAAGGCCTCCTAATGAAGAAAATGTAGTAGAGGAAACATTGGATTGAAGACCCAACATATTCCAAATATCAATATCAGGAAGTTTCATGGAAAGGATCAAATAACAGGGATACTACAGATGGAAAAATATTTTGATCTACATGATGTGCAATTGTTACAAAAGGTACATATTGCATCTTTATATTTAGAACCGAATCAACTTTTATGGTATAAAGGGATTTGTTCTCGTACACCATTTTTAATTTGTTTCATTTTCATGGAGTAAATGTTAGCACATCATGAATATACAAAGAGAAACACCTTCTTTAACCAATTGATAAATCTCAAACAAAAGGGTTCAATGGCAGAGCACATTGAGGACTTCCAAAAATTGAATATAAGGGTAAATGATATTCTAAAGAGGAAGAGGATTTATATCTTCATAATGACTTTAAAAGATAACATTCAACATGGGCTTATTCTTGGGGAACCTCATTCATTGGAGAATTCATTCAGGCTAGAAAGAAAAATTGAAAGCAAAATTATGGCAGCAAGAAATCCTACCACTCACAATTATAAAGATGGAAGTGTTGTTGCTCCGAGCATTCCATAATCTACAATGTTGACACCACAAAAATTGGAAGAAAAAGAGGAAAAGGTCCTTTGTTATAGTTGTGATAGCAAATACACTAAAGGTCATAAGTGTGATGAGAAGAAATTATTTTACATTGATTGTGAAGAGGAGGAAGAAAAGGATCAAGGAGCATCAAAAGAATAGGATATACATTAGGAACCAACCCTAGAGAAAGAAGAAATGAATCTGACCATATCTTCTAATTCATTGGGAGGAATTACTACTCCTCAAACTCTCAATATAGAAGGACATATCAAGAAGAAAAAAATAACCTCACTTTCATATAGAATCGAATGAAACAACTAGCATATCAACATCATAGTGAAAGACGTTTTGATATAGGTGACTAGCTATTTTTACGAATACAACCATACAGACAAATGTCCCTCAAAAAATCTAAGTATAATAAATTATCACCAAAATACGATGGTCCTTACAAGGTGTTGCAAAAGATTCATAACATTGGATACAAATTGGAGCTTCCTACATCTTCTAGAGTTCCCCTAGCTTTCCATGTTTCATGTTTAAAGAAGGTTATATGTGATAAGATCCCAGTTCAAACAATATTGTCAGAACTTGATGAGGAAGGAAAAATCATATTGTAACCCGAATCAGTCACGAAAACAAGAACACGATAGCTACCAAATCGATTAATTTCAGAGTATCTCATGATGTGGAAGAACTTAGCCAGTGAAGATTCCACATGGGAGGACTAGAATTTTATACAGAAGCATCTAGAACTACTCAAGCATTGAGGAAAACACTTTTTGAAGGATAGGGGCATGTTAGGTCCCTATACTACTAATGTAACCCCTTATTGTTATTATTGCAACCCCCTTATTATATTGTTGTGCCCATGTAGTCCCCATATTGTTATTATTGTGCCCCATAGAAGCCCAACATTGTTATTTTTGTGCCTTTACATTATTATTGTTATGTCAATTATGAATATATTATGATCCCTTAGACTCCTATATATAGGAAGGAGTTCTTGTCATTTGTATCATCTAGGAATTGTTCATTTGTGTAATGTAAAGGAGGTTCCCCCTTGAAGAGCATGATTTTGAAGTCATCGATCTATCTTTTCTATCCTTTTGTGAGCTAGTTTCACAACACAATTCTTGGATGATACAAATGACAAGATCTCCTTTGTATACATAGGAGTCTAAGTGGTAAAAATATAAGAAGAGCCTACATAAAAATAATAATGTAATGGAACAACAATAATAATAATGGTATTTTATGGGGCGCGACAATAACAATATGGGGGCTACATGGGAAAAACAATAACAATAACGGGGGTACACAAATAATAACAATAAGGGGCTACACTAGTATTATAAGGATATAACATCCCCCTCTCCTTTAAAAAAGTGTTGTCCTCAATGCTTCATTAGTTCTGGATGCTTCTATATAAAATTTGAAGCCTCCCATTTGGAATCTTTAATGGGTAAGTTCTCCCAGTTAATGATATACTTAAAAATTAATCGATTCCATAGCTGTTAGATTATTGTTTCAATGAATACCTAGAATGGATATCCAAGACTTTTTGGAGATATGGAGAAATAGATAATTTTGATGCTTGAACCTTTAATGAGAATAATTGTGCAATTATGCCCCGTTTTTATTTATTAAGAATCTTTTTCATGCCATTAGAGTTTATTATCTTTCCTATTTTCCCTTTGATACCCCTTAATTCAACTTCCTTTCCTTCCCAAAAATATCAAGAAAAGTTCTTGAAAATTGAATGTTATCATCCACAAATATTGTAACCATAAGGATCCTAGTACAACACCATCACCACCCATTGGAAAGGAAAACATTGGATTATTCAATACATATTCCACCATGGTTAGCTTGATATTACGGAAATTTCCATAGAAATTTATAGTTTCTCTATTTTCAACCAATACTTGACAATTTGGTGTTGGATATAAGAAAAAATTCAATTACATGGCTATCTTAAAATGAATAAAATTATGGGTACTACCCAAATCAATCAACATTATTACCTTTTTCTTCTTGATATATTTTCTATATTGAGATTTTGAGGAGTGGTAACTGCTACCAATACATTAAAAGATATGGTCAGATTCATTTCTTCTTTCTCTAGTGTTGGTTCTCAGTTTGTATCCTCCTCTTTTGATGTTTGTTCTTCCTTTTCTTCCTCCTCTTGACAATCTATGTACAATAATTTATTTCAGAACACTTATGACCTTTAGTGTGTTTGTTATCACAACTGTAACAAAGACATTTTTCTTTTTTTTCCTCCAATTATTCTTTTTTCAAACTTGTAGGTTATGGAAGACTAGGAGTAGCAACACTTCCATATTTATAGTAGTAAGCAGCATACTTCCTTGTTGCCATAATTTTGATTTCAATTTTTGTTTCCACCTTGAATGCCTTCTCCAATGAATCAGATTCCCAAAGGAAAACCTCATGTTGAATGCTATCCTTTAAAGTCCCTATGAAGAAATCAATCATATTCTGTAATGGAATATATGTTACACTAATATTTAGTTTTGGAAGCCTTCAATGTGCTCCACCATTGAACCCTTTTATTTGATATTTATCAATTAGATAAAGAAGGTTTTTATCTTTGTATCTTCATAATGTGCTATCCTTTCCTGCGTAAAAATTGATTAGTTGAAAAGTGGTTTACGAGAAAAAAACCATTTATACCATAAAAATTGATTAGGTACTAAATATGGAGATGAAATGCATACCTTTTGTGAGGGTTTCACATCATGTATATCAATATATTCCTCCATCTGTATAATCCATGTTACCACATCCTTGCCATCAAACTTCCTCATATATATATTTGGAATGTGGTGGTTATTAAACCCTACATTAGAGTCTATAAAATCATAATTCATATTCCTTTTGTCTTCATCGTGATTTTCATTGATTAGCTTGTCACCACTTGAAATCCTTTCTTCCAACAACTTTTTCAATCCTTGCATCTTAACATTCATCATTGCTTCCTTGTTTTCTTTTAAACCATTCATGTTGCCTTTTATTTCTATTTTTAAATCATCCATGTCACCCTTTAATCCATCCATGTCATCTTTTATTTCTCTTTGTGAAAGCGAAATTTGTTGCACTTGGTCCCGCAATTTTGATATATCATATTGTAATTCCTCAGCTTCATATGTCATTGTAGATATTTTTGAGGGCTACTAAGTGTAGAATTATTTATTTTGGAGGAATTTTATAACCCAGTACTGATGTCTATGCTTGAATATTCCCTTTGAATCACTTCAAACTAATTTTTCGAACAAAAGTTATGCGAAATTTAAGTAAATGCACACATTTTTGTTGCTTTTTAGAAGAATGATATGGAAATTCTTATATCTATGTAATTTCAAAATTTGAATGTATGAAATTCAGTCCTACTGTACAACCATGAATCTTCTTTCAAATTCCATAGTTTAGACCAATATTAGATTCTTCAATATAGAGTTATGTCCAATATCCTACGATGGCTTGATTATGGGCTAGTTTAGTATACTGTAGTTGTATGGTATTCCACGTGTCACTATTTCAACCTTCAGAACTGAAATTACTAAATGCAAGACTACAGTCTGTGCACTTTTTGAAAATTTCTACAAGATTCAAATTTTATACCTAAAACAAATGTTATGATGATTTTCCCTAGGTCACCTATTTGAGAATTAATTCTGGAGCCTACAAAAAACCTAACTTCTTCAGACCATATCTTTGAAAATATAGTAAACCAAGATCTAAAATTTTGGAAACAAGTTCAACAATATTTTAGCTCCACATGGTCTCAATTTTAGCTTTTTAAGCTTCGTATAAAAAATGTTATAGCTAAAATTCCACGATGACCTTTTTCAAGCAGCGAAACCCTAGAATCGAAATGTTTGATACCACATGGTATGTAACTATCTAATAGAAAGACAAATCAATGACTTAAGAAGTATCCTCTTTGAGGAAAAACACCTCCTTTAAATTACATAAATAAAAAATACTTGGGTGATACAAATTGAAAGACCTCCTTTGTAAATAGAGGAGTCTAAGGGCTAACAACATAATGAGAGCCTACATAACAATAATAATGTAAGGGCACAACAATAACAATAGTGCACTTCTATGGGGTAGAACAATAACAATAGTGAGCTTCTATGGGGGCTAATGGGCACAACAATAACAATAAGGGGGCTACAGTAGTATTATAGGGACTTAACGCTATCAGAAGGGGAAAACCCACCCCATGAAGTTTGTTTGGGTTTGTCGCTTTTGCTAATGAGGCCCATCCTCGTAGGTAGTGTGTAGTTTAAACTTGACAATTAATATTATAGTTAATATATAGAATTATATATTATATATTAATTATTTATTACATTACATTAATATTAATGTTATTATTTATGGTCTTAATATATTATATTATTATATATATAGATATAATATTATTTAATATTAATTATACTTATTTTATTATATTTATAATACTACTACTACTATTATTATTGTTGTTGTTGTTGTTGTTGTTGTTGTTACTAGATCTATATTATTAATCCCTATGACATTTTTTAGCCACTTTTACTAATTTGCTTGTGCTGTCATATGTTAAGTTGACACTTAAAACGTATATGAACCATATTTATTTATGTGGTTGTGCTAGTATTAGATTTAAATTTTTATGCATGTATAGATTATTATTTTTCTACATATAAGAAAAGATATAAGACCTTGAAAATAGTACAGTGTGATGCCAAGAACATTTTATTTACAAGATTCAGATAAATATGATTCATCCTCGATAAGGGTGTGCTTGATAGAAAATTTGTACAAGAAATGTTAATTCCTTTAAATGCTAATTTTTTTATTTATATTTTATTTGTTATAATATTTTTATTTATAATTAACAATATCATATTAAATAATTTATATGTTTTTTTATTTGTAATCTCATATATTACATTTAATTATTATTGAATTGAATTTACGTAGTGTAGCAAGCTTCCCAAATTGCCGCCTACTAATTAGAAACCACACTAACAACAAAGATAGAGGCTTCAGCACCTTATCTATCAAAAATATCAAAATACTCATAAGAGGTCTGCCAAAACAAAACCAAATTTTATTCTACTATGCTCTATAGACTAACTTAACAGGAAAAGAAAATAATAGAGTCGGGAAAAGATGATATAAATAGCTAACATCAACATCAGAAACTATGCAAGTAAATAGACCTTGATAATCATATCTTCTTTGTTGTAGCAGCAGGGTAGGAGAGGTTTGCACTCTTGAAGAAACATTTGATCAATATGTTGAAGGTATTGTTGGTTCATAATTTCACAGGGAAGATTGTACTACTCATCTCAATTGGCATTTCATTTAACATGACTCTCTCCAACATCTCTTTCAACCTCCAATATAATAACTCTATAGTGAGAATATGCTAGCTATGCCTTCCCCTCCCAACACCCAATTTAGGTATCCATGTAACTTATGGACCTAAGAATCTCAGAATCTAAATAATCCACTTTTCAATATCCTCAATATTTTGTTGCGTGGCCAATGGAGTGTGCTTCCTATAATTCTCTACAAATTTATGTGCGTGAGCATAAGCTTGTGCATTGTTTAGGTTGTCACGATCTCCTCCACCTTTGCAAGATCAAGCATGTTGATGTGGAATTTTTTTCCAAGAGGGGAAATACATCATGTGGAAATCGAGTGTAGTGAAGGGATTAGATGGATAGTGATAGGAGGATAAGCATGAAATACAACACACTGACTAGTTGAACGCTTGTAAAAATAGAGGAGGGGAAGTCCCAAAATTTAAGTAACCCACACCTTACAAAAGCTCCCAATAGCCTCACCTCCCGTCAAGCAAAGAATAGTGAGAGAAAGATAGGGTTTCAATTATGACCATGACTAGAAGCAATGGTCAAAGAGGAAGGAAGGTGGTAGGGCGAGAGGGCCTAGTCGTTCCACCAACTTGGAAATGGTAACCATAAGAAAAATTTCCCATCAAACCAAGAGTCTTCCAACTACTTCTCAGGTTGAATCTCCACTGTAAAATGTTGAAATAGGAAGTAATCCCTTGATATTCACATATCCCATTGTGTTTATTTTTTAATTTTGATGAATGTGTAGATGATTATTTTTTATATATAAGAAAATACGTAACCTACTTAAGAAGAGTACAGTGTGATGCCAAGACAAAAATATTTAGAACATTCAAATAAATGTAACTCATTGTTAATCTATGACTTGATTGAAAATCTATACAATAATTGATAATCCTTTTGAATGTTATTTTTTTTTATAATAGTTTTTATTTTATTTATTAAAAAATGTAGTATTAATACATTATATATGTTTGTTTATTTGCAATCTCATATATTACATTTAATTATTGTTGAATTGAATTTAAATAGTGTAACAAGCTTCCCAACTTGTCGCCTACCAATTATAAACCACATCAAGAAGAAAGATAACGGCTTGAGCATATGAAATATCAAAA
The DNA here is from genome assembly GCA_000404065.3 of Pinus taeda. Classification (NCBI taxonomy): domain Eukaryota; kingdom Viridiplantae; phylum Streptophyta; class Pinopsida; order Pinales; family Pinaceae; genus Pinus; species Pinus taeda. The sequence goes on along the minus strand of APFE031600211.1, from coordinate 80,197 downwards.
CTATCAAAATATTCATAAGTGGTCTACCAAAAGAAAACCAAAGTTTAGTCTACTCTACTCTACTCTATAGACTAACTTAACGAGAAAATAAAATGGTAGATTTGAGACAAGGTAATATAACTAATAACATCAACATTAGAAACTATGCAAGTAGATATACCCAAATAATTTGATATGCTTTGTTGTAGGAGTAGGGTAGGAGATGTTTCCACTCTCACATAAATATTTTGTCAATATATTGAAGGCGTTAGTTCATATATTCATAGAGAAAATGTTACTCCTCATCTCAATTGGTGTTCCTTTATGAGTATGACTCTCTCCAACATCTCTTCAACCTCCAATATAGCTCCATAGTGAGAATATCCTGGTTACACCTTCCCCTCCTAGCACCCAATTTGGGTATCCATCTAGCATATGGCCCCAAGAACTTAAGAGTCTGAATAATCCATGTTTCGATATCCTCAATATTTTTTTGAATGGTTGATGGAATATGATTCCTATAGTCCTTTGCAACTTTATGCGTTTGAGCATAATATTCTGTAATGTTGAGGCCATCACAATCTCTTCCACCTTTACAAGGTTGAGCATATTTATGTGGCAGATTTTCCAAGAGGGGGAAGTCACCATGTCGAAGTCGAGTGTAGTGAAGGGATCAAATGAAGGGTGACAAGAGAGATAAGCATGAAATAGAGCACATTGGCAATTTTAAAAAATCTTAAAATGAAGGAGGTAAAGCCCCATAATTTAAGTAACCCACATCTTCCCAAATCTCCCTAGATCCTCACCTCCCTTGAATCAAATAATACACAAAGAAAATAGGGTTGTAATCACAACCACAAATAGAAGAAATGGTGAAAGAGGAAGGAACATGTCAGGGAAATAGGGCCTAGTCATTCCACCAACCTAGAAATAGTAATCATAAGAAAAACTTCTCATCAAGCCAAGAGTGTTCCAACTACATCCTAGGTTGAATCTCCATTGTAAAACATTGAAATGGGAAACATTCTCATACTACAAACATATCCCATTGTGTTTATTTCGGAAAAAGTAGCAAGTTAAATGATGGTTGGAATTCAAGTGGAGAGCGTTAATGTAAAATCAAGGAAATGAGTCTCATTGCAGAGAAGGTCTCCCAAATTGATGTTTGTGATTGTGATTCAATGATTCATGTGTAGTCCACCTGTTATCTTAAAATGAGTCAACATGTGGGGCTCACTAGGTAGTTTATGGCCACCCATCCTTGTTACCATATTTGTCTCATCAATCCTAAGATGTCGAGCCACATTAGCATTCAATGGAAGAGTTAACACCACCATCAATAAGGATGAGAGCTTGATATTCTTTATACTAGTCATGTTTAAGAGATCAAGGCGAAAGATGGGAAATAAAAGAGATTGAGTCCTATACATATTCGATGTTGGAAATTAAATATATGACTTTATTAGTTGAGAATATCACATGTGATGTGAGAAACCTCAAGAATTTAATCAGAGAAATCTAAATGTGGTTGAGATAATTTTCAAAATTCAAACTAAGAACAATTCTCTTAGTGTTTCCTCCATTCCATAAATGTTTGGATTTGGTGATCACAAGCTTAGAGTTTCTTCAATAATTATTGATCTATATTGGATTATCATATTATTTTTCATCTATCTCAATTTCCTCAATCAAAGTTTGTGTGCAAAATTTATTCGACTCAAAATTTGACCTTCGTTTTTTCAACACCATAATTCAAGAGGATACTATTCCAGCCCTCATCATTCATGGAAAATGGTCTAGACATGTTATTTTGATGAATAAAAATATAGAAGTGTCCATATTGTAACTTTGGTTAAGAGTTGAGGTAGTCAAACCTAACCACTAGTAGGCTATCGGGATGTGTTATAACTTGAACATTAGGAGAAAAATTGGTTTCATTCTTTCAAGTGAATTTGTTCCATAGATGAGAAAAATTAAATTTGAGGGATAAGAGATAAAGAAAATAGACACTATTTTTTCTTCCACAAGTCACAAACCATACTTCTTTGTACTTGCAACGATTTTGTATTCAGAGAAAGACAGCAGAGTGACCTCACCTTCTAGCTGGTTTTCTCCTTAAAGTGTTTATTAGGTCATATCTTGTGTCAAATCATGGTCCATGATATTTTATTTCATTGTTCTCTATTTTTTGCAAAATTTTAATTTTCATGTATACTCAATTAATTGCAATTTACACACCTAGAAATCTAAATAGAAGTAACACACTAATAGTGTAGATTTTAGATTTTTAATTATAATTTTATTAGATATGTTCTGACAAATTGTCTAGTGGAATATTCATGGTAGTTTATAGATCATATTAGTAATATAGCAGGTTATTTTGGTATATTGTGGATATTTGCAAGGGGTCTATATCAGTTTGGCCGAAAGGTGTAAAACCCTAATCTTGGCTGATAAATTTGTGAATGACTCTTATGATCCTGTAGAGGAGAGGGTTTCACAGGTGGAAGCATAAGTTATAGATATAATCCATAATATGAATCTCCTCACCTCATCCATGACCAGTAATATCGAGGTATTTGGAGAATATGGGATTTCTATTTCATTATACATATTAGAGGGGAGATAAGGAGGTCAGGAAGAAATAAAGAACAAAGCAAAGAAGGGACCCAAATAATATCAATCAAGTTAGAGTGTCATGAACCATTCATAGTCCCTTTTCAAAAGGGAATTTGAGGTCGATATCAAGTTGTATAATGGTGAGATTGGTGCTATGAAGCTAAATCACTAGTCGCAATAGTTATAAGTGTATTTTCATGTGCATCATATTGAGGAAGAACATACTATTTCATTTTCATAGCTAAAATTAGAGGTGCATTCCTTGACATGATTGAAAAAACACATGAAGACGTTGAGGATAGAGGGATATCATCTAGTGACTAAGTTGGACTTCCAAACCCTCATAAAGTCACAATTTTACCCTATTGGATATGTAGAGCACTACTGGATCTAGTGGCACTACTCTAGGAAGAAGTAGGGGTTAAGTGTACATGGGTAGAGGACAAAGTTTCGAAAGGTGGCCATAATTTTGGGTACCAACCCAAAGAACCCAGATGTACTCCTCAAGTATATGGAGTTTCTACAAAACCATCTATACAAATAAATAATGTTGTCCAAGCTCGGATTGATGGACAATGCTTTTGTACAGGCACAATACCTAGAGAACATTGACTAGAAGAAAGGAAAATCAAGAGTGTCTAGGCAAAAGGAGAAACATGATGCTTCTAAGGAGGGCAAGAAGAATTTGAAAGGGGGAAGAGGTGAAATAATACAACCACAATGTACCAGTGAAAACATCAAACAACCACTCCAACATTGATGACCATGCAGAGGAAAAGTGTTGGAATTTGCATCCAAAGCTTAACCTTTATAAAAAAAAAAATTACAATAAGAAGAAGAAACTCATGGACACTAATTCGAGTAACCGAGTTGAAAATTTCTTAGATGTGAATGAGAATATCATATTTATATTATTGTAGAAGGACGTGAATTTGAATAGCCTTCAACCATAGGAACATGAAGAAATGACCAAAATATTCGAGATAAATATATAGGTCAAGAAGACAAAGATTTATACTTTTTTTGAGCCGAGATTGTAGGTGACTATCAGAATATTAGAGCCAGTCAACAAATTGGAACTGTATGTTCATGATTGCTTGAGGCATTATCCATTCAGATTGGTAAATAAGGATTCATATTTAAAGGTAAACAATTAGTGTAAAATTAGAATTTACATTAGTGATGATTGTATTCATAAAGTAGAACTAGATGAAGTTCCCCTTCGTGGGTGAAAGTGTGTTTGGAATTCCCTAGATGTACATGTTGTCACACCATCGTCCTACATTTACCTAAGTTAACCTGTCTGCTAGGGAAAACATGTGACGAGAGGCTACTATGATGTCATTCAACTCCCCATGTACAGTTAAGGAAGTGGAACCAACAAAATGAAACCAATATGACCTTCTGTTAATGCTACAAAACCTTTAGGAGCTAATAAACCCTTCGATGTGACCAACCCCTTAGGAAAATTGACATTTCAATGATCTAGGCCCCCACATTCTTGCATGAAAAACCGTGCATGTGACTGAGAGCTTCTAGTCACTCCCACAATAAGGGAATAAAAATGATTGTAGATTTTTTCACCTAGTTCTAAGACAACAACCATAGCTTTTGTGCCACTTTTTTAAGGCTAGGACTTAGGCCATGACCAAGAATTTTATGAAAGTTCCAAAAATGATAAATGGCATTCGAAGAAAGGTACTAATGCAAACACTTGATCAGTGAATTGAATGGACCCCTACTAGCCATGAATGTAATTTTGTCAAACATGTCACAAATATGCAATCTATAGTTCATAGCATCATATCTGAGCATAGGGGTCTCATACTTATGAATTTTTGTAAATAAAAATTGTTGCCATATAAAAATAGTTGCATTATTATCTATTAGGTCATGTATTCCTTGTACTTTAAATTACTAACCAAAACATGATGAAAGCCATATATCAATCTATTCATAAAGCATACTCATAACCAACATATAGCAAACAAAAATAAGAAGGATATAATAGCCATAAAATCGACATATAATCTAGTACATTTACACATGAAATACTAAGAAGAAGGAGCTCTTATTAATGAATTCAAACACCAACCCATTATGGGACTTACTTGAACCACCCAATCATAGATTGGATGAAACAAATATTTCTTTTGGCCAGTCAACCTTATGCCATATTCCGTGCATGAATGTGCGGCTCAAAAGAAAAGAAAAAACTAGGTTTCCTCAGGCATTGCAGAAATCTCCACTAGATCACTAGGCCATAAAAAAAGCATGGATGCCACCTGATTTATCCACCGATGCAATGAAGAATTTTCTTGTCTCCTAGTCTCTAGGATTTACTCTATATCCTGTTAGACAACATTTGAGAATTCCTAGGCTCAATCAAGACCTGGCCCATTAGGATTTACCATATATCTCACTATTCGTTGGTCAAGGATTCGTAGACCTGATCAAGGGCCCACACCTCTAGGATTTGTTGTATTTCCTGCCATTCACCGGTAGAGAATTCTAAGGCTCACTGAGGCACACAAAATGCATTTTTACTACAATCTCAGTATAGTCCATGGACTTCTAAGCCTTATATTATCTCTTTCAAAGACCACATCACTTTGTCTCGAAACCACTTATATAGCTCAGTAGCGAAAGATGCGAAGAAAATTTTGTAGCTCTTTGTATATAAGTAGCAGCCTAACCACTATTCATTTGATAGTCATGGATTCCTATTTTCTTGCACAATAAAGTTGTGAATCTATCTGTCCAACCAATCTTCAATTCCTTTCTTTGTCGGATTCCAGTGATATGACATCAGACAACTCTATGTAGATCTCAGTCCCGACAATGGAACCATTTGTTGGCTTGTTGGGACTTGACCTAGGTTCGAAGTTAATTAGCCAAAGAAATCCCTATAATATTGGCCCTCTCAGCAATAGTCTGTGGAGTGTAGACTGAGGTCTCATCCGAAGTAGTATGGGGCGGTGCTAGAACTAGGTTTTTGTACCCTTGAGATGTCTGAAGGTTTGGTTCGATCCAACTATCCATCCCTATGCATAGGCTACTTCGCACACTTCCCTGGCCTTCGCACCCTAATATACTAATGTTCGTGCAGCCGTAACCAGGGGTTGTGGGACTTCGATGCTATAGGTGAAGCACTCTGTGCTATTCCTCTAAGTCGCACCCCGGATCTTACTTATCTTCCTATACCAGTTAATTATCTTCACACAAATGGATGTCTTACATTATATTTATTTATAAAACATATTCATATGAGTTCGCACAACAAATAAATAATACACTTGCAATTTATACTCAATCACACACTAAAACAGGAAAATATAGACAAAAGTATGGTAAACTTCTCTTTATTAATTCTTCCAATGGTTACAGACTCGACCTACTCTGTGCACTCAGTTGCAGGGGTCCACACACTCAGCTTCAGACTACTAGGCCTCTCTACACTCATATGTAGAGGCTTATCCTACTCTATGACCCAAAGACACACTTTACACTTTCAACCAATCTCTTAGACTCACCATGCTTCCATTCTATTAGCTACCTTTTGCTCTTAGAGCCTTGCTCTATTTATACAATCCCATGGTCCGTGGACTATGGGTAGGTCTATCAAGCTGACATTACATTATAAAGACGACGATGGACAACCCTATGACTCTATTATGACTTCATGATCTACGCCCATAATTCACGGAGCTTTTAAAAAGGACTTGGTCAAAACTTGGGTTGTTAGCCCAAAAGCATGCCTTAGGGAGATTCCATGCCCAATAGGTATGGCGGTTGTTCATTAATCATGCAACATCGTAATAATGTATGAACATCCCCCTTTAATGAAAAAAGGGAGAGCATGACTTGCAAAGCATGTGGAAGGGAAAAAGAGCATGCAACATCATTATTACAGCAAAAAGCAGTGAGAACAGTCATACAGACAGGACTGAATGCAACAAATGCACAACCATGTGATCGGTTAGAGAGGATTGTTAGAATTAAAGCATATAAAATATACATCATGGAATGAGACTTTGTTTTTGGATTATGTGTGACGAAATATGATGATTAATTGTTTTAAATTTATGACTATTGATGTCGGATGATCAGAGAATGTTGACTATTGATGATCGGATGACCAGAGATTTTCCTTTCTTGCATGAGTGGATGGTGATAAAGTCGTATTCAATGTCCATTCACTAGAAAGGGAGGACCAAACCCGTCAATGGTGATTAAACTTATGGTGCCATTATTATGCACTTCTTCAATCTCATAAGGGCCAAGCCACCTTGTTTGTAGCTTCCCTAGGAATTCATAAAATTTTTAGGTTTTAACCCCATACAGAAATTACCTGCATATGAATTCTAAAACAAAAAAATAAACAATGTGAGAGCATAACACATAAAACACATATATGCAAATATTTTCCCCTAGATCCCAAAACTGGGATTACAAACTTGATTTTTCATTATATTCCTTTTAATGTTACAATAAATATTTATACATGTTGAAGCATACAATACCATGGACTGAAAAACCATAGGTAGGTCTCCCAACCGAATATAGGGTCCAAAAACCCTTGCCCCTCAACCCCCCCAAACAAGGGGAGCAGCCACCACCCGTGTGACCACCCTGCTGCGTAATCAGTGCAAGTAAGGGGGGCTCTACCCCCACTCTAACTCCCCAGTTCACTATGTGGACTAGTCGTGGAAAGAATATAACACAACTCAACATTCTCCAACTTGTTTTTTTCTTTCCGCAACGGTCCACAGGAGAGCTTAGTCATTTATCTAGCCCTAAAATGCCCATTGTTTCTCTACACCAAGGGAACATCTCAGAGCTCATAGATTTTGTTAATGCATCTGTAGTATTCTTCAAAGTGTCCACCTTTACCAGCAACACCTTTTTGTCTTCTATCATATCCATCACAAAGTGATACTGAACATCAATATGATTTGTCTTTGAATGATAAGCAAGGTTGTTTACCAAGAAAATTGCACTTTGGTTGTCACAATCTATCCTTATATCTCCTTGTACTATCCCCATACTTGAGCACAATCTCTGCAACCAAAATTCTTCCTTTCTTGAATGAGTGGCTGCCATGTATTCTGCCTTTGTAGTTGATAATGCCACTACAGATTGTTTCTTACTCATCTAATTGACTGCACCTCCAAATAGGTTAAAAACATACCCACTTGTAGATCTTCTCTGATCCAGATATCTAGCCCAATCTGCATCAACAAAGCCAAGAATATGCGACACTCTATCCAATCATGGTCTTCCTTGGTAACATAAACCATAATCACTAGTGCCACACAAATACCTGAAAACCCGCTTCACTATTGTCCAGCGCTCCTTCCCTGGTTTTGACATAAACCTGCTCAATACTCCCACTGCATGTGTAATGTCTGGTGTAGTACAGACCATTCCATACATTAGGCTACCGGCTGCACTTGAATATGGAACATAGGGCATGTCCTCTTCCTCTTCTTGTGTCTTGGGACATTGTACAATAGATAACTTTACACCTACAGGAATAGGAGCCTTCACTGGATTACTATCCCGCATATTAAACCTCTACAATATTTTCTCAACATACTTCCTCTAGTTTAACCAGAGCTTCCTCTTTGCCTGATCTCTTTTAATTTCCATGCACAAAATATAGTTTGCAGCACCAAGATATTTCATCTTGAATTTGGAGGACAATTGGATCTTCAAATCCTGGATAATTTCCTTGTCACTTCCAACCAACAACATATCATTGACATACAAGACCAGATAAATAAGATAGTTGCCAATTAATTTAAAATACACAAACTGATCTTCTTTGCTTTTGGTGAAGCCAAGTCCCCATATAAATGTATCAAATTTCTGATACCACATATTCGTGACTGTTTTAACCCATATAGAGACTTCTTTAACTTGCATACCAATTCTTTCTTACCCTTCACTACAAAGCCTTCAGGTTGCTTCATGTAGATCTGCTCTTCCAGATCCCGGTGAAGAAATGTCATCTTCACATCCATCTATTCTACCTCAATGTCAAAAGAAACAACAATAGATAAAAGTAATCTAATAGAAGCCACCTTGGCGACATGAGAAAAAATATCACCAAAATCAATTCTTAGCACCTGGAAATAACCTTTTGCTACCAATCGAGCTCTGTATTTCTCCTCCTTTCCTTCTGTATTTGTCTTCTTCTTGAACACCCATTTGTTGCCAATGGGTTTCCTTCCAGCTAGCAACTCCACCAGATCCCATGGCTCATTTTTGTGCAAAGATGCCATTTCATCAACCATGGCCTCTTTCTAGAGTTTTTCGTCCTCTAAATCTACTGCTTCCTTCACAGTTCTCGGATCATCATCAATAACAGATAAAGAAAAATTTCAATAGAAAGTAGATGGACTATACCTTTTTGGCTGCCTTCTTTCTCGAACTGATCTTGTCACACCCAAAGTTTGTGACTCTTCATCTTCTAATTCCTCCTCTGCTCTAGAGTCTAATTCTTCCTCCTTTAGGTCAAAATCTATCTTCTCAGGTTCCTTTGGTTGGAGTTCATGTTTAATAGCATCTTTCACCTCTCTGAACACCACATCTCAGTTGTACACAACCTTCCTTGTTGCTGGGTTCCAAAGCTTATAACCCTTTAAACCATCCTTATATCCAATAAAGATGCACCTTTCTGATTTACTATCCAAATTGGTTCGTTTCTCCTTTGGAACATGTACATATGATTCACATCCAAATACCCTCAAATGTGAAAGAAATGGTTTCTTACTAGTCCATACCTCTTGTGGAGTCTTATCCTCCAACGCTGATGAAGGTGATCTATTGACCAGGTAACAAGCTGTGTCCAGCATCTCTTCCCAAAATTGTTGTCCTAACTCGACACCACTTAGCATGCTTCTTGCCCTTTCTTTGAATTTCTTTTTCATTCTTTCTGCAAATCCATTTTGCTGAGGTGTATATGGAGTAGTCTTCTATCGTGTTGTACCACACTTCTTACAAAATTCTTCAGATTCCTTACTAAAAAACTCTCCACCGTTATCTATCCTCAACAAATTTATCTTCTTCCCTATCTGCTTTTCCACCAGAGCCTTAAATTCTTTAAACGTATCAAAGAATTCAGATTTCTTCATAAGGAAATATATCCATGCATTCCTTGAGTAGTCATCTATAAATGACACATAATACACAGACTTACCCAGTGATGGAACCTTCAGAGGTCCAAACAGAACACTATGCACAAGCTCTAATATATGTTTCACCTTCTTACCACCAAAGTGGAAACTCACCCAATTCTGCTTCCCATACACACAATTTTCACAGAAATCGAAATACATAGAGCTATTACTCATACGTTCTAACATGCCTTTACCATGATGTATTTGAAGGCCCTTCTCTCCAATATGTCCAAGCCATTGATGCCACAACATGGTCTTCTCTCCAGAGACCACTAGATTTTCTGTTTCACTTTCAGTAACCAAAAGATTGTTGCACCCATCAACAATAGTGCTACCTTGTAGCTTGTACAGAGTTCTAGTCAAAACTCCCCGCATCAATACCAGTGCTTCCCAAACAATCTTGCAAGTATCCTTCTCGAACACTATTTTTACACCTGCATCATCTAGCTTGCTTACAGGAATCAAATTTCTGGCTAATGCAGGAATATGCAAAACACCTAGAAGTATTATAACCCTTCCACCTTACAACTTCAACTTTACTTTGCCACGACCAACAATTCTAGCCTTCCTATCATACCCTATGAAGACATCACCACCATCGTATTTCTCATACTCACAAAACCACCCTCTATGGGTAGTGAAGTGAAAGGATGCACCTGAGTCAATCAACCATGCCTCACGATCTACATGTGTATTTGAAGAAGCTAAGTACACATCCCGACCTTCATATGAGGTTGTTTTTGCCTCTATAGAAGGAATCATCAGATCCCTTTCCTTTATCAGGAGCTTTAGATTTACAAACCCTTTTGTAGTGCTCTTCCTTTCTGCATTTCTAGGAAACCACCTTTACAAGTTTTCCTGGAGATTTAGATCTCATTCTAGATTTAGATCTCCCACTCGATGACTTATTTTTGTTTCTTTTCTGGGACCGTTTTTCTATAGACAAGGAATCACGATTTTGGCTCTCCATATTTTTCCATCTCATCTCCTCCATCAGCAAGGATGAGACTATTTCATCAAACTGCAAGGCAATTGCATTGCTACCTATTGCAATAACTAGACTATCCCATGAATCTGGTAGAGAACAAAACAAACTAATGCACTTATATTCATCTAAAATTTTGATATCAATAGATGATAACTAAATTACCAAAGTATTAAACACATTCAGATGCTCTATCATCGAGTCTCCATCTTTCATCATAAGGTTATATAACTTTTTCCATAGGAACAATTTATTCACCAGAGACTTAGATTGGTAAAAACTCCCTAACGTATCCCACAAAGCCTTCACCCTAGCTTCCCCTGATACATTTAGCAATATTGAATCTGAGACACACAATCATATTGTGCTCTTTTCCTTCCTATCCAACTTCTTCCATTCTTCATCAAACACTCCTGTTGGTTTAGTACTCGAATCTATCGCAATCCACTGATCTTTATCCACCAATAGATCGTCCATATTGAGTTTCCACAACTCAAAACTCTAACCATTAAATTTCTTGGTATATATCTTTCCACTGCTCGCCATCTTCATTCACCACCAGAATCGATATCACAGATCTCCCACTGAACAGGGTCTACCACAAGCTCGAGTGGAACCCCTCAGTAGTGAAGGCATCCCCTTGAAGCCAAAACAACTCTGATACTAGATGTAGGTTTTAACCCTGTACATAAATTACATGCATACGAATCCTAAAACATAGAAAATAAATAATGCTATAACATAACACATAAAAGTCATATACACAAAGATTTTCCCTTGGATCCCAAAACTGGGACTACCATCTTGATTTTTCATTATATTCTTTTAATTTTTACAATACATATTTATACATGCTAAAGCATACAATTCCATGGACCGAAAACGATCGATTCCAAAACCATGGACAAAAAAACCATAGGTAGGCCCATCCCACTCAAACCCCCCTAACGGGGGGGCTTCCACCCCCCGATGCGCAATTGCCACAACGAAGGGGGGCTCCGCCCCCCCTCTAAACCCCCTAGTTCACTACGTGGGCTAGTCGTGGAAAGAATATAACACAACCCAAAAAAATCTAGAGTCATGGAGGAGTGCCCAATCATCTTCCTGAAATTATTTCTTTTTAATAAGCCTATCATACCACTTGGCCCTCTGCTGTTGAATAATTGTTGCATGATGTAGGGCAAATAAGCATGCTTCACCTAGCTCATTTGTTTGCTGAAGTTATTATGTTTGGGTTTCTGTAAGATCCACTCCACCTTTTGAGGCTGTCCTAAGTGTCTTTAGCTCAAAATATATTAGTAAGGTTGGTTCTTTTCGAAAAACAAGTTGGTAAGGAGAGTATCCAGTAGTGTTGCACCATATTGTGTGATAGGCCCATTGTACTTCTCGAAGTTTAGCTACTTAGTTTCATCAATTTGTCAAGATTGTCTTAGTGAGGATTGCTTTTAGGGATTTTTTGGTTCTCTCTACCTATCCATTTTCCTGTGGGTGTTATAGAGAGATAACTCAATGTTTGACATGATGATTTCTCAAGGTTGCTGAAATTTTAAGTCCTTTAAACTGTGATCCTTCGTTGCTTATTACCTCCCTTGGTAAGCCATATCATACGAATAGTTCAAATATGAAATTAATCGTTGTTTCTTCTGTTTCCTATGGAAAGGCGACTATTTCTACACATTTAGTCACAGTCTATGGCAACCAATATATAGACCTTTTGATTTCATGGTGGATTGAAGGGCCCAAAAAATTTAAGTGCCCATCTTTCAAAGGGTTCCACCACCAACTAAGACTGCAACTGCTTTTCATTAGCCTAGTGTTGATGGCCCGTCCTCTAGAATATTTCAAAAGATTGAACATATTTCTTGGCATCCTTGAATATGGTGGTCGAGTAATAACTCGTCTGAAGGATTTTATGCCCGGTTTTGTGGTCTGCGAAATGTCCACCACAAGGTTCGTCATGAGATTATTTTAGGATGTCATAAACCTCATCTTCTCAAATGCACCTTAGAATATTTAAATTGGATCTAGTGTGGAAAAAATAACTACCAATCCATGACAATTGAGCATTACGTTGGAGAATCAACTTCCTTTCCTTCGGCGAAAAATTTGCTTGTAACTTCTCAACTGCTAGATAAATCACTACATCCGAAAACCAAGGTGATTTAATCGTTAAAAAGAATAGGTGCTCATCTGGAAACTAATCATCTACTAATAACACATCATTTGACTTAGGTACCCAAGACAGGAAGTCTGCAATAGGATTTTCTTTTCCTATCCAGTCCTTTATGGTGATTTCGAACTACTATAGTAACAACAACCATCGAGTTACTCTCCCATTAATGATTGGTTTTTTGGCCAAGTATCTGATAGTGGAGTGTTCAGTATACATGAAGATTACATAGCCTATTGTATAATTTCTACACTTATTGATAGCATGTATAACACCTAAAAAAAAATATTTGTTACTGTGTAACTTAACTCAATAGGGGTAAGGTTTTTTCTAATATAATAGATAGTGTAGGGCTTCCTATTCTCTTCATGTCCAAGTACAACGCCTATAGCTGTGTCTGGTGCATTTGTAGAGATATGGAAAGGTAACTCACAGTTCAGTACTTGTAATACTGGTGCGCTTGAAATCAGCTTCTTCAGATCTGCAAAGGCAACATCACATTTGTCAGACCAATTAAATTCAACATTACCTGTTAAGACATACAAAGCTGCAACAATTTTTGAAAAGTTCTCAATAAATCTACAGTAGTACCTTGCATATCCAATGAAACTATGTACCTCTATTTGGGTGCTGGGTGTTGGTAGTTCAAGAATTACCTCTATTTTCACTAGATCTACCTGTATTGATGTCGTAGAGACGTAGGTGTCCCAAAACCACACCTTTAGTCATCATCATGTGACACTTTACTTTCCTTAAGAATAACCTAGTGGCAATGCATCATTCAAGTACCTTCCCAAAATTGCGCAAGCCCTGCCCAAAATCACTTCCATAGGGGGTGAAATTGTCCATATAAATTTCAAGCCTTTATTGATCATATTAGAAAGAATTCTCAATATTACTCTTTGAAATGTGCTTGGGGCATGGCATAAACGAAAGGATAAAACTTTGTATGAAAACGTACCCCAAGGGTAGGTAAACATGTTTTTTCCTTGGTCTTCAGGGGTGATTTGGATTTGATTATAGCCGTTGAAACCATCGAGGAAGGAAAAAAAATTCCTTGTTAAGGTGTCAAGAACTTGACTAATAAAATGAAGAGGGAAATGGTCCTTCTGGGTGGCTTTGTTTAGTTCTTTGTAGTCTACGCAGATTCACCATTTCCCATTTTTCTTGGGAATGACTACCAACTAGTAGACCCACTGACTATATGAGATAAGATAAATAAAATTTACATCCAATAAATTTTGCAATTTCTCTTTCACAATATATTTGAGGTGAAGATTCAATCTTCTCTAGGCTTGTGAAATGGTGCTAGCATCCTTCTCAATGTAGATATGATGGGTACATAGCTAGGGATCTATACCTTTCATGTCTAACTATTCCTAGGTAAAATAATTTTTATATTTTTGATGTACCTGAATAAGCCTTTGTTGTTGATGACTGTCCAAGTTACTGTTAATGTTAAGCATTGTACCTGGTTCAATATCAGTTGGCCTATTGTTATAAGCATCAATCACAGGAATATGCCGATCATCTGCATCCCTCAGGTGATCTCCCTATGCTTCATTAGCAAGGATAGCTTTTAATACTTGGCATGTTGGATTATTCATGGAAACTGGTCTGTTAATGAAGTTGTTAATTACACTGTCCTCCATCTGATTCTTAATTTCAAGAGATTCTTCCAGTGTGAGAGGATAGTGTATGTTTTCTTCTAGGTATCTAAGTGGGTGTAACTGAGTATTTGCAACAGGTAGAGTTGGTTTAGATGGGGGATACAAAACAAGATTCTTCACAACATTTCCATGTGTAATAGTCATGTTCCCTGCACGACATCCTATATAAGAATTTGTTGTCACTAACCAAGGTTGACCTAATATGAAAGGATGTCCATCTAGCCTACTTCTTGGGTTGATGGCTAGAAATTCCATGGGATATTACTAGGAATTGATAGAAACAATCACATCCTGTAAGGTTCCTTCAAGTCTAACTATTGATCTATCGAAAATTTTTAATAAGGTTACGCTGGGTTCCAAAGTTTTAATGGCTAGAACCATGCATGTTTCAGTAGTCAAAGTATTGGTGGCTGCTCCAAGATCTACTACTATGTTTGGAAAGGTGCAGCCTTGTATTTGAATGGTCACTACAAGATTTCCTGGGTCTTCATATTTAATCGGTGCTTGCTTACCCAGAAGCAGTTGAGATAAAGTTCCTACCACATGTACTATTGGTGGGTTTTGCAATTTCCTCACACATAGTTCCTTAATTATTTTCTCATAAATTGGGATTACTTGTATGGC
The DNA here is from genome assembly GCA_000404065.3 of Pinus taeda. Taxonomy (NCBI): domain Eukaryota; kingdom Viridiplantae; phylum Streptophyta; class Pinopsida; order Pinales; family Pinaceae; genus Pinus; species Pinus taeda. The sequence continues at coordinate 64,966 of APFE031600211.1, read as the reverse complement.
CTCGAAGAGCAGAATATTGATACACAAATTTTTTGAATCCCCTAATATATCAAAATCAAGATAGACAATAGGAATAGCTATTTCTAGTTTCTGAGGGAATGGGGGAGAATAAATTATAATTTTATCGAAATTTAGTTGCTCGACTATGTCTTCTCCCTATTTTATTTCAACAAAAATCACAGTTGAAGGATTCATTGTAGTTTATTCTTCATTTTTAGTTTCTTTGTTTTCTTTTGTTGAAATAATCCAACTTGACCTTAGCCAAAGCGCATTGCATTCTACTGGTTCGGTGTCATTATCTGAATTCTCAAGGATCTATACATATTGGACTGGTCCCTTATTAGGATTCAGATTTGGTTGAGTTGGCAGTTGATGGCATACTAAAGGCTTAGTGTTCTAAAATGGACCAAGCAATGTTGGAAAAGGGTGATAACCCATTACCATGGGTAAATTATTCATCCCCATAGGGCACTACCAGTTTTGAGGCTAATTCGGGTTCTATGAAGTGGGAGAATCCCACTGTGAAGGGTAAGGATTGCAAGCTGAATTTTTCCAGAAGGGGAAAAGAATTGCAAGTTTGGCTAGTGGTTTGGCTAGGGTGATATGTAATATTGTTGGGATTTCTAGGAAGAGAAGGGTGGTTGACCTTACCATGTTGTTCCATGATTTTTTTGCTGATTATATTGTGTAGCTAAGAACAAAGAAGGGCCTTGTTGCATACCCGAGGGTCGTGCTTTCCATTGCCGACGTTGTGCCATTAAGTATGTAGCTAAGTTCCTTCCTCAAATTCTTTGAACATTGATTTTAATTCGGGAATCCTTGGAAACTAATCTATTTCATGATCCTTGGTGCATATCCAGCATGTCTAAATCATGTCCAAAGTAAATTCTCTTTGATTGTGCTTCTTTCGACAGTAGGGTAAAATATGGTTAGTGTTTCTTCTACCTCAGCTTGTCTTTTTCTGGCATGTAGGATGTCTAATTGTGTAGTCAGCATGCCCAAGATATCTGTCTTGAAATCTTCCAAGAAGTTTTAGATCTTTGTTCTCGTCATTCCTCTGTTGGGAGGTATGCTTCCTCTAGTCATAAAGTCTTGACTTCCTAGCTTGATATGTGTACTACCCTGTGAACACCTCATACACAATCAAATAGTTTTGTCATAGTATTCTTGATAAATTTCACCTTTCCCCATCAAATTTAAAGATTCTACCCATTCTTGTCTCATTCCTTTTATTAAAATGGCTTTTAAGACTACTTTTGGTAATGTGGAGTGGGGGGATCTCTACAAAGTGTACTAAAATTGTTTGACATATTCTTCTAAAGTTTCATTATCTTTCACAAACATTTTGAAGATTTCATATTTTATATCCCTAGTACTAAAATGGTGCTAGTATTTAGTGAGAAAATAAATTTTCATGTCATCAATAGAGTTAATGGTACTTACACCAAAACCCATAAACCATCGCAAAGCTGCTCCCTTTCAGGTAGAGAGGAACAGCTTCAATTTCTGAGAATCACTGGTGTAACCATAACCTCTGTAGAGGACATCAAACTCAAATAGAAAAGCATCCGGATCCTCTGAGGGAATTTCATGAAAGGTGGGATATTTTGTAAAGAAATAGATTTCATGAAGGCATTAGCTACTCGGTCGATGATAGGGTATTCTAGCATTGATGTCTGACATTGATGTGGTTGACTCACCATTGGTTGAAGATGTGCCAATAATCTTCAGGGATTTCTTGGTCAAGGGATGTTATCTTGGTGGATGGAGTATTCAAATTTCTAAGGCGCTTCATTGCACTGCTCAGATCTTGGATGTACGTACTTCCTTGTTAGCCAGGATCACAGGAGATACCAATTCATATGGTCATGGATATGCCTTAGCAACAACACTGGTTTCTCCCTCTCCTTCTTTCAAATTACATGATTTTCCCTCTTGTGAAGAACCAGAGTACATATTTTTTGTATTTTGGAAACTTTGCTCAAATCCTTCAGTTTTGCTATGGATCTCCACATAATATGCATTTGGTGATTTTGTGTCTTGAGGGATCAAAGTAGAGCCCTTTCCATATACTATCTAGGGTCCTACCAAGACCTGAGATTCATCTCTCTGAATGATTTTTTGTATAAAAGTTGTTCTCCCAAGGGTCAGTGATCCCTAGCCTTTGTTGGTTTTTGGTATTTATTTTTGACCTATAGGTATCCTTTTTCTCCTAGTCATTCATTGCTACACAACCTCTGCATATCTACCGAGAGCGGGCACTTGGAACAAGATTTTTTCTTGCTCTGTACACAGGTTCTTACCTCCCATTTTCAACACCCAATTCTCTTCAGAGACATAAATTACCTATTATATTGACAACCTCCCTGACAACAGAACCAAAATGTTGGTGCACTAAAATGACTTTATAAATCAATTTTAATCCTACATTAATATGTCAACCTGGATCTGTCTATTTCAAGGTTGTCAGCAATGTTTGTACAATAACAATTAGAGATTGGAATGCAGGTAATTAATCCTAACTAATTGTGGCAGAAATAAACAATTTCTTAAAAACTCATTAAATCTTAGAAATGCAGAATAAGAATTATAAGATAATTCGAAATCGTAAAGATAAATCAGTAAGTATTTTAAAATAAATATCTTAATTCAATGTCCTAATGCGAAAGAGGAAATGAACCTGAATAATCAAATCCACATGCATTAAAGGAGACTATTCAAATAATACTAGTTACGAAGAGCATTCAAAACTAGAAGTAATTGCAAAAAGCATATACTAAAAAGGGAACATCAATCATATACAAACTTACTTTCTGTAAACCATAAAAATGAGATTAATTGAGCTATAATATTTACTCTAACTCAATATGTAGAAGGAATGGCAACACAAATCTTGACAGTAAAGCATAAATAACAAATACAAACGAGCAGTGGATCATCAAACGATCAAGCCCAAACCCTCTATAAGAAAACTATTATCGAAACTCATGACACAGATTTGGAAAAAATTGAGTCTTTAATTAGCTTTCAAAAGAATTACAAAATCACTTCAACTCTTTAAAGTACAATCTGCATTCACAGTCTTACTGGAATTTTACAGATTACGAAAGTTACTTTCTTTTTTATTTACTAGTGTTCTATATTCTATCAACTACTAGCAAAATTGGAGCTTATCCTAAGGATCATAAGGTCCTCAAGATTGCTCGGTTGAACAATCGGATTCCCACATTAATATTGTATTTTTCCTCCACCTTTAGTGTGGTCCACACAATTGTAATCAACAACATCTTCGTTTCTTGGCCTTGTTGTCTTATTCCAAAGGAACAATAGTTGTCCAATACAGCCAACCTATGCATAAACAAGCAGAAACTTAGGATTTTTATACTAACATCATGTGATTTGTTCATATTTCTTTTTATTTTCTTTTCATGGTCTTTCTTTAAGAATGTTCTCAAGATGAAAGGAATATTCATGAAAATCATATGATTAATTAAGTAAATAAGGAGGAAAAACATACCTTTTTGACAACCCAACAATAGAGTATGTTGTATTGCATTCATGCACAACACTTCAAAATCTAATCCCTAGTTTAGGTTACATTGGTAGGTACTTTATGCGTCTTGTATAACTAAGTTATGATATTTCTTTACTCAACCGAAATTCATAGGTTCCCACCTATGCATGTTTAAAGAACTATGCTTAATATCCTGATAAGGTTTTATTCCACACTTTTATGTGTAATTGGAATATTTTCTTATTAGGATGCTTCATCCATTGCAAAAGAATATCCAATGTGCATTACATCATTACCAACATGTGCACTGATCAACACAACAACATTAATTTGAAAGACATTTAAAATACCTAGTCTTGTATTACATACTGAGACCTGTCTTTCCTATCTCATCCTTTCTTATGACCCTTTTAGCATAACTTCATTTCCTTAAGTTATGTTCTTACTTATACAACTCATAATTTGATCTCATATATGGGTAGAATAAGGTAATGACCATATTATTAAATTGGCTCCTTTATTTTGTATTTTATTACACTTTTCCCTTGCATAGCAAACATGGAATCTCAGAATATGATTTTAGTTATGAGTAAAATGATATGTTGACCATGCACATAAGTTAATATGGTGTGAATGCGTTCAACCCTCCAAGAGCTGAATAATTTTGAAGGTTTTTGCGAGGGGGAAACTCTAGAACAACACCCCCAAACGATATTTACTTTGACACATTCTATCAAAGATATCTACAAGTTGGTTGAGGGTTTACACTTTCGATAAATGAGAGTGCAACCATTCCCATTATCCATTTCATATCTAAATTCATATATAGAATTTACATTATTTATACCATACTGCAATTTATATATAGGAAAAAGGGTTGAATTTTTTATTCTGCATAACTACTTGCTCCTCTATATTAACAATTACAATTTTTACCAAATGCATAACTATAAAGGCTTGTATTTCTTATTTGCAGGGACTGCACCAAATTTACCCAGTTTTTTTGATGCAACAAATATTTTCAACAATGTAATGACAGTGGGAAGAAATCTATAGAGCATGATGGAACCCAGCCCACTTGGCGTGACCTTTTGCACTTTAAAGGTCACATTTGGATGTTTACGTGGCGGTTAACCGTCGTCTTTCCCGCGTTCTATAGTTGGGTAGCTGTGCATTAATTGTGGATGTAAATGAGACAGTCCTTCTGCCTTGGAGAACTATACTAACCCTACCCTTATGCAATTTCTCGATTCTTCTATGTCATTGTTCTGTTGGCTTCTGAGGGTTTCGAGCTCTGCATATGGAAAAAAAATGGTGAGGGTGCTGTATTCTGGTTCTTTTGGTTCTGAGTTACAATTTCATGGCGGTCTGTTGTATTTGAGCTTGCTCTGGTTATGGGTTGAGGCCTTCTCTGTGCATTTGGTTATGTATTCGCCTGCTTGTAACGATGCTGTTCGGTTTTGGGGTTTTCTTGCTCAGCTTCCGTGTCCAATCTCAGGTAACTTGCTCTTCCGCTCTGTTGCTCTGTTTTTTATAAAGGAAGTCAATGTCTACGTGCTTGTAGTGGTCACTGTAACGATGATTTTTTTATGAAATGACTGGTTACGAATTTAAGTCTTCAATTTTGGCATTGAGCTTTCGCTACCCCGTTCCTGCATATATTGTTGGTCTTCTGGTCCATTGTTTCCGAATTTGGTTATGGCAGTGGTTCTTGGGTTTATGGTCTTTCTGGTAACGCTGCTCTGTCTGTGGCTGAGCATACAGGAAGAATGGAAAAACACCTTCAGTCTCTGCTACAGGTAAATGGTCATTCTCTGATTCAATGTTTGTGCTCTCCTCGTTCTGGGTCTAACCCCAAACAGCTCCTCTGGTCTCCAGTTTCCTATGGCGTCCTCTGGTTTGAAAATATGTCTCCTCCTCACGCGTTCTCCAGGTGAGGGTTTCTTCCATTTCGTGCTTTTGATTCCGTAAGGTTTTTTTCTTGAGGGTTTCGTCCCTCCGTGCTTTACTATGATTCAAGCTCACTCTCGCTTTTTCCTTGCAGGTCCTCTCAGGTGGCCTGGATGGCGCACGTCTCTGTGTTCAAGAATGTCTGGTAGCGTAAATATGGGTAGGCAAGTATCTTATACTATTCTATTGTCTAGATGTCTTCATTCAGAAGATGCCTCGTCCGTTGGTTTACTGTTTGGTTGCTATATGTTTCATGTTCGCCGTTGTCATTCTGAAATGAGTTCCCTGTGATGGAACGCAGCTTCAACGTAACCCTGTCTCGAACCTATGTTCATACCCTAACGAGGGTTTTGCGCTAGATTGGATGGTTTTGATTTCTGAGCAAGTTTTGACCTTGCCGTAGCTGTATTGGTCTCTATAATGTGTGAGGGAACTCGGCCCTTTCGGTTTTGCTATAAAAATACTATTTCTGAACAATGTAAATAAAAATCGTTTTTATGAAGAAAATATGTCATTTGATACCTGTAACTCCTTCGCTTGTGATTTGGTTACATTGCAGGGTGTTCAAATTCGTTTGCTGGTCTTTCTATTTGTTTGCTTGTCTTGATTGACTGTGCGTACCCGCTCTTCCTCAACTGTATTTCTGTGTGCTTGTATGCAAGTGTGATTGCTTGTTTGGTGACTTGGAATCTACTTAAGATCTTCTCTGTTTGTTAATAATTTCAACTGCAATTCGTACTTGTACAACAACCATGATAATATGCTTAATTTACAGTAATGTAAAGCTCTGTTAGTATGCATGAGAGATCAATAAATAATTTAGGAAATAATATTGATGGACAGTACTTCTCTGATACTTTTGAATGCTTGATAATTCTGTTATTCAATTTACTCAACTTGTTCTCTGCTCAACTTAAAACTTTTTCCTTAAATGTATATTTGGCTTTTATAGCCTCTGTCTTCAATTAAGGCTTGTAGTTTGTTTATTTCTGTTACAAAGACAGTTACCTGCTTCTGTTCCTATTCTTAACCATAATTGTTTGAACATTTCAAGACTTGTAGGACAGTTAAGAGTTATTTTTTTCTAATTATAGAAACTACCTTTAAATCAATAATGAAACTACAGTAATCCTAACTGGAAAAATAAAACCATCTAACTATTGCTGACTTGTAAATTAACGTAAAAAGAAAAATTATTCCCAGCGGAATTTAACAATTCAGTTTCCTGCTTGTCAACGTGGTTGGAGTCTTTTTGCCTTATTACTGTGAGCTGGATGCTCCTGCATCAGGCTCCCAGGGTGAGAAAAGATCATGACTCCGATTCATGAGCTCCTCCACTGATGCCCTTGTTCGTTCAATTTGCCTGGCGTCAAGCCATGAGCTGTCCTCAATCGGACGGTTCTTCCACTTGACCAGGTACTGAAAATAATCTTTCTGCCGAGTACGCCTAACTACCTGAGTTTCGAGGATGCCTTCGATCTCAGGAGGTTGGACATAAGGCATCTGTTTCTTCCAACTTTCTCTGTCTTCTTGGGTGTTCCGCGTGGATTGTCCGGGTTCATCCTTCCTTTCTTCCAACAGTTCGCCTGTATACGGAAACAAATCTTCCACATTGAAGATAGGTGATATGCCTACTCCAGGTGGTAGTTGTATTTCGTAGGCATTCGCTGAAAACTTCCGCAAGATCTTACAAGGCCCTATCTTCTTGTATTTCATTTTATTGTACGTACCTTTAGGAAACCGCTCCTTGCGTAAGTGTACCAGAACATCATCTCCTACCTTAAAATGAACTTCTCTTCTCTTCAAATCTGCATGTTCCTTATACTTTGAGCTGTTGTCCTATAACTTTGCCTTTACCTATTCATGTAAATCCCTCATTGCATTTGCAAAATCTTCTCCATCTGCACTCCGTTGTTCCTGTAAACCAAGATCCCGAAGCTCATGCACTCCACGAGGGTGCATGCCATAAAGAATCTGGAAGGGACTGAGACCCATGCTACGATTTGGCAAATTGTTGTAAGCAAACTCTTCTTGCGCCAGCACTCGGTCCCACATTCTAGAATTTTGTCTGACTAAGCTGCGTAACAGATTTCCTAGACTTCTGTTCACAACTTCTGTTTGCCCATTGGTCTGCGGATGGTAAGCAGAACTGTAGCTTAATTGGGTGTTCATCTTTTTCCATAAGGTACGCCAAAAATTTCCCATGAACTTTACGTCTCTATCTGGTAGGATGGTTGTTGGTAACCCGTGTAATTGGACAATCTCATTAAAAAACAAGTGGGCCACGTAAGTGGCATCACTAGTTTTCCGACAAGGTACAAAATGTGCCATTTTCAAGAAACGATCTACCACTATCATTACCAAATCATACCCTTTCTGCGTTTTTGGCAGTCCCAACACAAAATATAAACTCACTGAATCCCAAGGTCTGCCTGGAATAGGCAATGGCGTATACAGTCCTCTGTTCTGGCTGTGTCCCTTCGCTAGTTGACACACCATACACTTAGCCACAAAACGTTGTACGTCCCGTCGCATTCTTGGCCAAAAATAAAAGTGACTAAGGTGCTCCAAAGTCTTGTCAATACTAAAGTGTCCAGCCAATCCCCCACTGTGTTTTTCACGAATGATATTCTCCCTCATAGAACAGCTGGGAATACACAATTGTCCCCCCTTGAAAAGCAATTTCTCCTGTATGTTATAGTCCAACCAAGGACTGTTCCCTCGTATTAAAGGATTTTGGCACGCCTCATAGGCTTCTCTGAAATCTGTGTCTGTCTTATAAAGATCCCGTAAATGTTCAAAACCCAAAAACTACAAAGTGCTTTCCTGCAATAGTAAAGCTTTTCTGCTCAGTGCGTTGGCTACCTTATTCTCTTGCCCGCTGATATGCTTCAGCACAAAATTAAAACTCTGTAAGTACTCCACCCATTTGGCGTGTTTATGATTAAGTTTGTGTTGCTGCATTACATACTGTAATGCAGAATTATCTAAAAACAACACGAACTCATTTCCCAACAAATAATGCCTCCAGTGTCTTACCACCTGTACTACTGCGTAGAATTCCTTATCGTATGAGGAGTACTTCTGCCTACTCTCATTCAGTTTTTCACTGAAAAATGCCACCGGTCTGTCCTCCTGGCTGAGTACAGCCCCGATTGTTGTTCCACTAGCATCACAACGTACCATAAAAAAATTTTGAAAGTCTGGTAGCCTGAGAATCGGTCTTTCTGTTACTTTCCTCTTCAATAGATGAAAGCTCTTTTCTGCTGCTTCTGTCCATCAAAAAGGTTGGCTGGCCTTTTTGATGGTCTCCAACATAGGAGCACAGATTCTGCTGAAATCTTTAATAAACTTCCTGTAAAAACTCGTTAATCCATGGAAACTACGTACCTCAAACAAATTCTTCAGTGACGGCCAATTTATGATTGCTGTCACTCTCTCCGGATCCATCTTTAATTCGTTCTCTGCTATCACAAATCCCAGATAAATTAGTTCTCTCTGTAAAAACGTACATTTCTTCAGATTGATCAATAACTTGTTCTGCTGTAGCTTCTCTAACACTTTACGCACATGCCGGAGGTGTTCTTCTCGTGTTTTACTGAAAATAAGTATGTCATCCAAATAAACAATTACAAATTTCCCAATATATTCCTTTAGCATCTCATTCATGAGTCTCATGAAGGTGTTGGGCGCATTGCTCAACCCGAACGGCATGACCAGCCATTCATATAGGCCCTCCTTTGTTTTAAAAGTTGTCTTCCATTCATCCCCTTCACGTATCCGAATCTGGTGGTATCCAGTTTTTAAATCTATCTTAGAAAAGTAAGCTGCCCCACTCAAACAGTCCATCATATCATCCATACGCGGTAACGGAAATCTGTATCGTATGGTGATTTTATTGATCGCCCTGGAATCAGTGCACATCTGCCATTCTCCTCCCTTTTTGGGGGCGAGAACTATTGGTACAGCACATGCGCTCAAACTCTCTCTGATCAATCCTTTGTCTAATAGCTCCTACACCTCTTTTCTGATTTCTTCATTATCCTTGGGGCTCATTCGATAAGCTGCCTTATTCGGTAAGCTGGCTCCTGGTATGAAATCAATGTGGTGACTAATGCTCCGCTTGGGAGGTAACTTATCTGGCAAGTCGTCTACTACTATATCTGTAAATTCTTCCAACATCTGCTGTATTTCTATAGGCAAATCTGTGATTTCTGTGTGTAACAAAACTGTCCTTGTCTTTCTAACTACAACATAATTCATCTCACTGTTTTCAACCTGCTTCAAAAATTGTTTTCCATTCATAAGAAACGCCTTTGGTTCATTTACTTCAGCTGCCTCTTTCTCTTCCCCGATAGGCACAAGGGTATGCTTAACACCGTCTTTTTCGAACTTATAACAATTCAATACCCCATCATGTGTCACTTTTCTGTCATATTGCTAAGGTCTACCCAATAAGATGTGGCACATGTCCATTGGCATTATGTCGCAGATAATTCTGTCCTTATAACGTCCTATCTGAAATTCCACTTCACTCTGCTCATCCACCAGTAATTGGTGTCCTTTCTGTAACCATGAAACTCGATATGGAGTGGGGTGTTTCAGACGCTTAAGTCCTAACTTCTCCACCATCTCGACTAACACCGAATTGTCAGTACTTCCACTGTCAATTATCATTTTACAGCACTTACCTTGCGATTTACAAACTATCCTAAACAGAGCTTTTTGTTATGTCTGCTCAATACTCTCATCAACTGGCTTCAAAAACACCTTATGCAGCACTAAAGCTTCTCCTATTTCTGGGGCGTTTTCCGCATCTTGAGGAGGTGCTGCTGCTTCTTCTGGCTGCGCCACATATGCGCTTTGCTGTCCTGCTGAATCTGTTTCTGGGCACTCAAAAGAGCAGTGCCCCCACTTGTGGCATCTGTAGCACTGGTATCCAGTTCCCCTTCCACGACCATTTCCTCTGCCGCGTTGAAATGATCTGCCACCCCTCATTCCATCTCCTTTTTCTGTTGTTCCTAAAGTCCTCGAACTGTTGGCTTCTTCGCTGTCGCTGGCAGTTCGGCCCCTGCCATAGGACTGGCCTCTTCCTCTGTTAGACCCTTATCCTCTCCGGGCATTCTGTCTTCGGTTAAGCTTTTCCTCTACTTTAACTGCACTTTGATATGCCTCCTCCGTATTGTTGGGAGACAAAATAATTATTTCATCTAAAATCTCCATCCTCAGCCCATTTACATATCTGGCTGTCCTCTCTGCTATATCCTCTATATATCCTGCTTGCAAGTTTACTCGATAAAATTCCTCCATATATTCTTTCACCGTCAGACCTCTCTGTCTCAAGTTCTGAACCTGCATATGTAACGCAATTTGGTAATCTCTTGGTAGAAATCTACCCTTCAATTTAGCTACCATCCTTGTCCAAGTCTTTATCGGAGGCTTGTTCAACCTCTTTCTCTCATTCTGGACACTGTCCCACCACAAGGTTGTGTGTCCTTTCAGCTTTGACGCTGCAAGCTTGACCCTACGATCTTCACTAATTTCTTCGTATTCAAAGTATTTGTCCATCTCACCAATCCAATCTAATACAACATCAATCGATAAAATGCCGTCATAGGTTGGTAATTCTGGTTTTGGTTTACTATTTGACAATAATACAGACTTCAATAACTTCACTTCTGGTGAGTCACCTTCAGCCCCATTTGCTGCTACTTCTACTTCATCTTCACTCACATCACCTAACTCTGGATCTCTCCTTCTGCTTGCCTCTACTGCTTCCAATCGAGCAGTAAGAACTCTGAGTTCTTCCCTTAACGCCTCATCTGCCATTCTACGGGCACCTCTGCCTCATCCTCGTCTGCCTATATCCATTTCTCCAAAATCTCTTCAACTCAAACTGCTCTGATACCACTCTGATGGAACCCAGCCCACTTGGCGTAACCTTTTGCACTTTAAAGGTCACAGTTGGATGTTTACATGGTGGTGAACCATCGTCTTTCCTGCATTCTGTAGTTGGGTAGCTGTGCATTAATTGTGGATGTAAATGCGACAGTCCTTCTGCCTTGGAGAACTATACTAACCCTACCCTTATGCGATTTCTCGATTCTTCTATGTCATTGTTCTGTTGGCTTCTGAGGGTTTCGAGCTCTGCGTATGGAAAAAAAATGGTGAGGGTGCTGTATTCTGGTTCTTTTGGTTCTGAGTTACAATTTCATGGCGGTCTGCTGTATTTGAGCTTGCTCTGGTTATGGGTTGAGGCCTTCTCTGCGCATTTGGTTATGTATTGGCCTGCTTGTAACGATGTTGTTCGGTTCTGGGGTTTTGTTGCTCAGCTTCCATGTCCAATCTCTGGTAATTTGCTCTTCCGCTCTGTTGCTCTATTTTTTATAAAGGAAGTCGATGTCTGCGTGCTTGTAGTGGTCACTGTAACGATGATTTCTCTATGAAATGACTGGTTACGAATTTCAGTCTTCAGTTTTGGCATTGAGCTTTCGCTACCCCGTTCCTGCATATACTGTTGGTCTTTTGGTCCATTGTTTCCGAATTTGGTTATGGTAGTGGTTCTTGGGTTTATGGTCTTTCTGGTAACGCTGCTCTGTCCGTGGCTGAGCGTACAGGAGCAATGGAAAAACACCTTCAGTCTCTGCTACAGGTAAATGGTCATCCTTTGATTCAATGTTTGCGCTCTCCTCATTTTGGGTCTAACCCCAAACTGCTCCTCTGGTTTCCAGTTTCCTATGGCGTCCTCTGGTTTCAAAATATGTCTCCTCCTCACGCGTTCTCCAGGTGAGGGTTTCTTCCCTTTCGTGCTTTTGATTCCGTAAGGTTGTTTTCTCAAGGGTTTCGTCCCTCCGTGCTTTACTGTGATTCAAGCTCACTCTCGCTTTTTCCTTGCAGGTCCTCTCAGGTGGCCTGGATGGTGCACATCTCTGTGTTCAAGAATGTCTGGTAGCGTAAATATGGGTAGGCTAGTACCTTATACTGTTCGGTTGTCTAGATGTCTCTCTTCGGAAGATGGCTCGTCTGTTGGTTTACTGTTTGGTTGCTATATCTTTCATGTTCGCCGTTGTCATTCTGAAATGAGCTCCCTGTGCTGGAATGCGGCTTCAACGTAACCCTGTCTTGAACCTGTGTTCAAACCCTAACGAGGGTTTTGTGCTAGACTGTATGGTTGTGATTTCTGAGCAAATTTTGACCTTGTCGTAGCTTTATCGGTCTCTGTAATGTGTGAGGGAACTCGACCCTTTCGGTTTTGCTATAAAAATACTATTTCTAAACAATGTAAATAAAAATCGTTTTTATGAAAGAAAATATGTCATTTGATACCTGTAACTCCTTCGCCTGTGATTTGGTTACGTTGCAGGGTGTTCAAATTCGTTTGCTGGTCTTTCTATTTGTTTGCTTGTCTTGATTGACTGTGCGTACCCGCTCTTCCTCAACTGTATTTCTGTGCGCTTGTATGCAAGCGTGATTGCTTGTTTGGTGACCTGGAATCTACTTAAGATCTTCTTTGTTTGTTAATAATTTCAACTGCAATTTGTACTTGTACAGCAACCATGATAATATGCTTAATTTACAGTAATGTAAAGCTCTGTTAGTATAAATTAGAGATCAATAAATAATTTAGGAAATAATATTAATGGACAGTACTTCTCTGATACTTTTGAATGCTTGATAATTCTGTTATTCAATTTACTCAAATTGTTCTCTGCTCAACTTAAAAGTTTTTCCTTACATGTATATTTGGCTTTTATAGCCTTTGTGTTCAGTTAAAGCTTGCAGTTTGTTTCTTTCTGTTACAAAGACAGTTACATGCTTCTGTTCCTATTCGTAACCATAATCGTTTGAACATTTCAAGACTTGTAGGACAGTTAAGAGTTATTTTTTTCTAATTACAGAAACTACCTTTAAATCAATAATGAAACTGCAGTAATCCTAACTAGAAAAGTAAAACCATCTAACTGTTGCTAACTTCTAAAATAAAGTAAAAAGAAAAATTATTCCCAGCAGAATTTAACAATTCAGTTTCCGCTTATGAACCTGGTTGGAGTCTTTCTGCCTCGATACTGTGAGCTGGATGCTCCTGCATCAGAGCATCAGCAAATTTATTATAATGAAATGCTTCAAATTTTCCCAATAGTTCAATTGTTTTTAGAGGAAAGTTTCCACCATTTTAATTAAATTTTCAATACGGATTCCTATTGGCCAAAGAGAGTAGACATACCGCCCTTGAGAAACTGAGGGATCCAAATTTATACCAAACAAAAGAAATGCTGAGTGGGGGGAATATCAAACCCAGTTACCAGGATTTAAAATCTTAACTCACCTTTTATGGGTTGCAATGTCTCCATGCCCATGCACAGGTCACTCTAACCAAAAAATAGGTCGGCCATTTTATGGAACACATCCGTCTTTATGACCTTCGGGATTCTATGGTTTGAGATAGTTTTAAATCGTCCTTTTGATATTGTTCTGCTCATAGTTACCAAGTTCGGCCGTATCGGCCTCGAAAATTCAGAAATACGACTATTCGGTTCGGTTCGGGTTAAAATTCGTTAATTCAAATTAGGTAGGGGGCATGTCAATAATAAATTTAATATTATTATTTAGTAAAAAATTGATATATTTAAAAGTTATAAAAATTTTTTTAATTGTATATGAAAAATTATGGAATTTATTAAAAAAAAATTTTGATTATAAAATTTAATATCTAAAATATTGAAATTTCTATATTAAAAAGTATATAAAGAGTAAATTGTATATTAGAAAATTTGTATTTATAAAAAACAATCAGTTTCATATTAAATTATGGGAGAAAATAGTAAGTTTATAGTTACTAAAATAATAAATTCATGTAACAAAGATTATTAAATTTCTATATATAAATATTTATAAGATATATAATTTCTATATAAAATGGAAATTTCTATATTAAAAAGTATATAAATAGTAAATTTCATATTAGAAAATTTGTGTTTGTGAAAAACCACGAGTGTCATATTGAAATATGGTAGAAAATAGTAAGTTTATAGTTACTAAAATAATAAATTCATGTAACAAAGATCATTAAATTCTTATTTATAAATATTTGTAAGATATATAATTTCTATATAAAATGGAAATTTCTATATTAAAAGGTATATAAAGTAAATTGTATATTAGAAAATTTGCATTTTTGAAATACAATCAGTGTCATATTGAAATATGCTAGAAAATAGTAAGTTTATAGTTACTAAAACAATAAATTACAACAAAGATTAATAATTTCTTATTTATAAATATTTGTAAGATATATAATTTGGAATTTTTTCCATATTGAATTTTATACATATTTTTTTTCAAATTTGGTAACTATGTTTTGTACACTCCGAAATGGAAAACCATATGTGCTTCCCTGGCCTAAAACCAGTAGAATGTGCAACTTTTAACTAGAAGAACAAAATTATCTTTTGAAAGTGTGCTTTCAACTAGATCCACTTGGAATGAGTAGAATGTGAAGCGTTTAACTAGACGAACAAAATCAACTTTTGAAAGTGCGCTTTCAACTAGATCCACTTGGAATGGCTAAATCTATGCGCATGAATTTAGATTTTAGTTATTGATTAATAATGAAATTATTTTTCATTTTTAAGAGAGATATTAAAATTTATGATTTGAAGTAATTACTCTTTTCTAAAAATAATATAGGTTTATGGTTTTTTTATAGAATTATATGATATTAAATATATTTATAGTATTTTCCCTTGTTTTAGTTTATAAATAATTAGTAAATATAAATTTATTTTTAAATAATTAAAATATAAAATCTATATTTCCCAATTTTTCACCTATTAAATTTTAAGTAGTCAAATTTTTCCAGTATCAAATCTAATTCGAATTCATATTCCAATTCGAATTTGGTAACTATTACAAGGACTAAGTTTGTCACTCTGTATTGATGCCATTCAAAAGCATTCCCTCCGCTAATTGAGCAAAGACTTTCATGGACGGGCTTCACCATGAAGCCCATCAGCTAACCTTGACTTTCCGATTGCAAGACATGAAACAAAAGTTGTTAGCGCAACAAAAATCGACACACACAGAAACCCATATTTTTAATATATTTTTTGTCCCGAAGAAAAAGCTACATATTTTTTTATATTAAAATATAAAAATTCATGTACATTATGTAGCAATAGACAGTAACTCATGAACATTATGTAGCAATAGGCAGTATTTCGAGACAAAAAAAGCATAATGGGTCCTTTCATCATCAGGAACTTTGTCCAGAAGTTTTCTAATAGATCTAGTATGTTGACTTGACAGAGATATTAATTCTAATGCAGAGGGATAAGGAGCCAAAAACATAATACCTTTGCATATGACGTAGATTAAAAGATGGGCCATGAAACATGCCAGGATAGATAAATATTTCTATATAGCTAGCATGGAGAATGGATGTATATAGTAAGTGTTGGATTCTACAGTGATGCTCAGATGCCAAACAACCCTTTGTGACTACAAACCTTTCTTTGATAGCACGTCCACCTCATTTTGTGAACACTTAATATGTGAAATAGGGAAGTGAGAAGATTTCCATATTGTTGAATCCTTGTGCAACCATCCAGATAAATTGTCATTTTTTATGGACTGTTTTCAGGTCACATGCTCTATGATAATTTTGGAGCCCCGAAAGATTTGAATTGGACCAGTATTCAAAAAAGAGCAAAAGATGAGAAGACCATGTAGAACCATGGCCTGTGCTTTGTTGCTAGTCCATGTGCCTCCATTCCAGAAGATTGAAAAGTACTGATCCTTTTCCATGCTGATGAATATTCTGCAAGCGCATAGACTATCTTTTACAGCTCCGTCAAAGTGTGCCCGCGGGAAATTATACTTTGGAGAGGCATTTGTATCAGCATGAGCTTTGTTCTGTTGGGGAATATATGGGAGGATAGAGAGATAATAGGGGAATACGGAGCCATGTGTTCAACACAAAGTGCACTATTCTTTCGCTTATTTTTAATATATATCAATCTGATTCAGATTCTAATAGTTTCATCAGACATTTAAAAAAAATACCCATGCCATATTTGAATCCACATAAACTTATTGCAAGCAAGGGTTGGAGTATTCGATTTTCCCGAACCTATTGCTCCTTTAACTCGACTGAATGTGAGGTTTGAAACCACGCATGGTTATGTGAAGATAATCCTCACTCCACTCTCTTGCCCACTAGGTAATGAAATTAATTACGTAGAAAATCTGAGGCATTGTTGTGGGCACAATTAGTTGCTGCACTGCGCTTACTCTTAAGGAAACTCAGAGAACAACCTGCAGATTTCCAACCAACTAGAAACTTTGTCCTCAAGATTGATTTTTCTCCCTTATCTATGAGTATCTGCAAAATGTCAGAGGATACAACATTTAGTCTGAGTCGGGATAAACATTATCTACTCTTCCGGCTTTTATCCTTCCATGGCTGTGTTCATCGCTTAGATAAGGTTGTGATTTTCATATAACTTTATCCAACTAAGGGTAATGATGCACATGAGGATAATCATCATCCAAAATCATTGTTGTCAACATTTGCAGTCAACGAAAGGGATAACCGAGCAATGGATTTTCTTTGATCCCTCCATGGAAAGGTATCGTTTTGCTTTGTTACCAACATTATCTGCCATTGCACGCCTCCAATTCTGTGGTAAAGCATGTGAAAGAAAACAATAGTTAGGATTTTACTCCATGCCTAAATTGGGTAGGCGTTGTTTCTTAAACAGTACCCATAAATCATGGGTCTACATCAAACCAAACTGGTGTGCGTTCAATCAAAGTGAAATAGAAAAATGCTACGTTTTCAACAGCGAATGGGGAATAAAAGTATCACCCAAGGATAACGACCATCACATCAAGTGCCCAGACACAAGGGCGCAACAATAATTCAATAATCACACGTCTTCAATTTCTGTTGATTTTAACTCTTAACTCTCACATAATATTCTCTCGCTTGGTGAATTAAACAACACTTCACAGAAGAAATGAAGATCAAGCTGAGGCCTGGATGAAGCCCGCTTCATTATCATCTAAACACGCAGCTATATATACGTCAAAGCTATTACAATAGCTTCTAACCCTCAACACCTCGAGGTTCTATTTATATGTGGCTACCTTTTATGGTTACTATTGAATGTGTGATTGGCAATTGTAATGGTGTCTTAGAGATTTCAACTTTCGTCCAATTCCCTCACTTCATCCTAACACAAATAGTTGTTCAATGCCTCGGTTGTCTTTCAAAACTGGGAGGCAATGTCTTCTCTGATATTTCTCAGTGATTTTAATTCCACTACAATCACAACTTTCATTTACATAAACTTCACGTTTTCGCACGAGCCACGACTATTCCAAGGTGAAATATCACTTGGATGGTTTCGATGTTGTTGACCCATCATCACTAACTAACGGATATACCCATTATAATTCTTATGCGACCCCATATCCCCACATGCATATTTCCCTATGCACAACTCAATTTTTATCTCAACCCCATATCCCCACATGCATATTTCCCTATGCACAACTCAATTTTTATCTCAACGTGTTTATTGTATATGCCATAAATTAATCAGTATATACACTACTATATCAAAATTATCCAATCTTAAAGGTAGGCCTTATGAAAGGAGTTCATTAACTTGATAGAAAACTAAGGTAAGGTTGGTTTAAGTTCTTCACAACTTCTTTAAAATTAACGGATTACTAAATTTTTGACACTATACGATTGTTTTCAGGATATGACCTCGACAAAGTAGCATTTAAGGGGTTCTTTGGAAATACTCCCACCATGACATAGAACCAAACCATTAATTTGAAATGCTTTAAAACAAACATGTTATATCTAGTGGAACGTTATGGATAAACCATGTTAATAATAATTAGATGCATCATCAAAGAATCCTAGTTTCCTTTGGTGGCTAAGAAATCAATATGATATTCACATGCTATAAATTTTAAGATTTAACTTTCACCTTTTATAAATTTTCGGTTACTTTTCATCCTACTTCTTATTTTGTTCTCATACTTTGTCATACTCTACAGACCTGGATTGGCCCATACGCTGAAAGGTTTGAACCAAGTTCCGTAACATATCTCTTGAGCTTATCTAGAGAATTAACTACTAGGTTCCATTCCTTAATTTTGGTTAACCTGAAATTGAGATTAACAATTTTCACAAGCATAATTATTCCATCATCACATGAATCATTGTTATTTATGAAACTATCTCCACTGCTCTTAGCAATTGAATCACATTAGGAGTTAGTAATTTATGAATAATAAATATTTCAAATTTTATAAATATCAAAATCGTCATGGTGTTTATTTGTCATTATGTGTGTATAAGTGTGGAGGAATGTTTTTTTATTTATATTTATTTTCAAAAAAAATTGAAAATCAAAATTATTATACGTAGTTAATTTATGAAAAGTTTTGACAAAGTTTTAACAAAATTCAACAGTCATGAACAATTTTCGTGACATGAACATGTGAGGGAAAGTTTTGTTTATTGGAAAATAAAAAATATTGATTTTTATTATATGATATTTTTATCATTATTTAACAAAGAAAATATGAACATAAGAAAACATTGTAAAACTCATGGTATGAAGTTAAAAACAGAAAAAGGAAAAATGCATTTTAATATGGTTGTGACAACTTATATAAAAATGATTTTTTATAAATTAGATATAATCCATAATAAGCATCAAAACACTTCATTACACATTAAAATTCATCATCATCATCATCATCGATCATCAAAATTACATATACCATAATTAATAACAAAAATAAACAATTTCATTGTTGAAAATAATACTGAGGAGGGGGGGGGGGGGGGAATCAGTATTATCAAGTCAAATAATCCTTTTTAAA